>OX637535.1:74987742-74990242 GCA_951800035.1 Linnaemya tessellans
TGTATTCACCATTCTTAAGAACTGCTGGGGACAAAGCCTGACGGCCTCCTTTAATACTATATTTGGAATGCAGTCGAGTCCAGGTGCCTTCTTGTCTCTAAACCTAGAGACAACGTCCTCAATCTCAGCTATTGTAACCGGAGGAAAATTTAATGTCCCAATTGGAGGGTTGTGCTCCCAAGGTGGTGCGTCCTGCTGGGGAAAGAGATGGTCTACAATTTCCTCCAGGATTGGCCCCTCACTCGGTTGCAACGGGGTCAGGCATTTAAGTTTTTTGGTGACCAGCTTATATGCGAGACCCCAAGGATTATCATCCACCTCATCACAGATATTAAGAAAACACTGCCGCTTGCTCCTACGAATTGCATCCTTTAGGGCCTTCCTCCTATTCCTGTAATTCTCCTGGTATACGCTATTCTCTAACCTACCTCGAGTTCTTGTATACTGCCTTCTGGCACGTATACACTCCGCCCTCAAGCCGGCAATATCATCATTCCACCAATAAACCGGTGACCCCTTTACGGATCCTTTCCGCCTCACCATAGATGCATCGCACGACCGCGTGATATGGTTTACCAATTGTTCTGCCATATCCTCAGCTGAACCATTTAATTCCATACCTTCCATACAGATGGCAAAAATATCCTTATCAAAGGTATTCACTTTCCATCCCGACAAACCTTGTGCACGGGGAGTCACATGCCGTATATCATCCTGTATATCCATAATTATGGCACTGTGATCGCTGTGAGTATAAACATCAGATACTCTCCAGTTTACACGGTTTATAATGGTATCGCTGGCAAACGTAATATCAATAATTGAACCACCATTTCCTCCTCTAAATGTTTCCTCATCTCCAGAATTCAAGAGCACAACATTTAGCGCAGAAAGGGCCTCTAATAGCATCCTTCCCCTTGCATTTGTCAAGGGGCAGCCCCATTCAACAGCCCACGCGTTGAAATCCCCTGCTATTATAACAGGACTCCTGGCTGCAGCGTCCATCACTATGTTGTCTATAATAACACGAAAGTCATCAATAGAATACCTAGGAGGAACATAACAGCTATACAAACATATGCCGGAAACAGTGGCCCGCGTGTACCCACATTGCGGTGATAACCTCTCCCTCAATATCAAAGAACCGGTAGTCCATATAGCTGCTGTATCTGTATCATCAGTAACCCAATTTGCAGATACAATCTTCTTATATGGCTCGCTGAGTACAGCAACGTCTACCTTTAAGTCTCGTACGGTTTGCCTAAGCAACTCCTGTGCTGCTTGGCAATGATTGAGATTTAGCTGTAATATGCGCATCCTGATTTTTAAGTAGTGTTTAACCTCTAAGCTTTTGTAGCGCCCTCTTGTAGTACGGGCAAACTACGCATCCGGTGACATGGTCACCATTAGTACTTCCACCCTTTCTACAGAGCATGCACGAAGGTCTGTTGGAACATGTTGCAATCTTGTGGCCAGCTTCCCCACAACGCAAGCAATTTCCGGATAGATCCTGGCCGCTACAATTCGTCGCCCTATGTCCAAAATCGAGACAGTTGTAGCACCTCTTCGGTGCTATCTTTTCCCGTATTCGACACACGACCCAGCCGATGCGTATCTTGGACATCTCTAGAAGGCGTCTAGCTAGAGGAGCACTCAGGCCAATCGTGGCAGTTTGTGTTCCCCCATACGCTCTCCTCAGTGATTTAATTGCAGTCAACTGCAGTACCTTAAAATCGTTGGATTTACTAACTATGGCGTCATAGATGTCCTCCTTGGAAGTCACCTCATCTATGTCCCTAATTTCAATCCTAACCTCTTGGGATAGTGCCCGTACTTCGGCAGTCCCACCCAGTACCGCTTCCACCTCCGACCTGAACACACCTATATTCTGGTGAGCGGGTTTAGTGAGCTCCAGTAGCAGCTCACCCTTCCCAGTCTTCCGAATGCCCTTCACATTCTCCCCCAGATTACTAAGTTTAGGGTCCTTCTTCACTTGCTTGAGAATCTCAGCATAGGAAGCGTTCCCACATGTTTTAATAACTAGGGCATCCGAACGTGACCCCTGCTTACTCCTAATCCTATTTCTATTCGCTTCCCTGGGACGGACCTTTATCCACCCAGGTTCCTTAGTGCCTGGGTTCGGCAAAGCAGCACCATTCGCTGCCGCCGATCCCACACAGCTACCTTCACTACTCCTGATTGCATCTACTGCATCCTTCCTCTTCTTCTTAGCCCTATTCCCCTTTGGCCCAAGAGTACTTTCATCTCTCCTACGCTTCGGGGTCGCACCTGCAGGGACAGGGGGAGATGGTCTTACCATAACCCCTGTCTGCGTCTGCTTATTGCAGGGCACCTTGAGCTGACCAGTTCCACTGCTCAGCTCATCTGCCACCTGCATATACAATGCCTGTATTTCTCGAGACATCGATACTATATCCTTGTGGACATTCGATCTTGTCTTGAGAAAGTCTAACAGCTTTGCTATCCTCTCTCCTAGTTT
>OX637535.1:74995242-75102742 GCA_951800035.1 Linnaemya tessellans
TTCAAGATCAAATAGAGTTAACCAACAAGTTGCTAAATATGATAACAGTTTTAATTGCAAAAATAGGCAACTAAATTTAAATATTGCAATATGGAACGCTAACGGGCTTTCTAACCATTTATTGGAAGTTGAAATCTTTTTAAAAATACATCACATTGATATTATGCTAGTATCTGAAACACATTTTACTAATAGATCCTTTTGCAAAATAAAAGGATATGAAGTTATAACAGCTAACCATCCTGATGACAGAGCACATGCTGGAGCTGCAATATTATTAAAATCATCAATAAAATATGAAATTTTACATGAAATAAGAGAATATTATATTCAAGCTGCCTGTATCAAAGTTAAATCAAATTTAAACGGTATTTCCATCTGCGCCATTTATTTACCACCTAGATACTCTGTTAAAACTCAACAATTTGAAACATTTTTTAATCAACTTGGATCAAGATTTTTTGTTGCTGGTGATTTTAATGCTAAACATCCTTGGTGGGGGTCGAGTTTAATTAATCCTAAGGGAAGTGATTGTTCTATACTGTCAACAGGAACTCCAACTTATTGGCCTACAGATTCAAGTAAAATACCTGATCTATTAGACTTTGTTGTTTACTCTGGAATTGCAAGACAGTTATTAAATATTACACATATCGATGAACTAAGTTCTGATCATACGCCAATATTAGTATGCTTTAACACCATTCTAGAGAATCAGGTTGCAAAACAAAAAAATTATAAGTAATAAAACTGTCTTTTGTTACTTGGATTGAAAGAAATATTAATCTTAATATTTCATTAAAAACACCAATTGAAATTGAGAATGCAGTTGAGGAATTAAATAATCTAATTCATAATGCCGTATTTTTCCAGTAATCAGTTGATTCTAACAAATGAAATAGGAGAGCTATTAAGAAATAGGAGAAGAAGACTTAGAAAATTATGCAAATTAGTAGAAACCCTTTTGATAAACAAAATTTTAATAAATCGATTAAAGACCTTAAAATTGCTCTTCATAAAATGAAAAATGAACAGATTGCTAATTTTCTTAACAATTTAGATCCTAACAATAAAAATCCTGAGTTTTCTTTGTGGAAAGCAACAAAATATATAAAGCGTCCAACTAAAAGAAATGTTCCAATAAAAGGCATTAATGGTGTAAAACAGATAAAGATAAAGCAGAAGTGTTTGCCAACCATCTACAGAGTACTTTCCATCCTCATGAATTTATAAATCCTTACGATAATGACATAAATGAATTTATAAACTGTTCTTGTCCCATGGATTGGTCAATCAAGCATATCTCTCCAACTATTCAGATTAAAGAATTAAATCGTAAAAAGTCTCCAGAATACGACAATATACATGTTAAAGTAATTCAAGGTCTCCAAAAAAAGTGTATAATATATCTTACATACATATATAATGCAGTCTTAATATTAAGTTACTTTCCTTCACAATGGAAATGTGCAGAAATTAGAATGATAAATAAACCAAATAAGCCAGAAAATAATGTTAAGTCTTTTAGACCCATAAGCTTATTGGTCATATTTTCAAAACTATTTGAAAAATTATTTTTGAAAAGGTTATTACCAATTCTTGATAAACTAAATATAGTTCCTGAATATCAATTTGGTTTTCGAAATAAGCATGGAACGCCGGAGCAATGTCATCGAATTGTAGCTTTTATAAGAGATACATTGGAATCCAGAAAATATTGTTCAGGAGTTTTTCTCGATGTACAGCAAGCATTTGATAAAGTATGGCACGATGGATTGTGTTTTAAACTTAAAAAGTTACTTCCAACTCCTTTTTATTTATTAATAAAATCCTATTTGACGGATAGAAGTTTTTGCGTTAAAGTTAACTCTGAAAACTCTCAAATATGCAGTGTAAAAGCAGGAGTCTCTCAAGGAAGTGTGCTTAGTCCAATTCTTTATACAATATTTACGTCAGATATGCCAATTAGCACTAATATTTTAATTGCAACTTATGCAGATCATACAGCAATCTTAGCATCAGATACCTGCCCTAATAATGCATCTAATATGTTACATCAACAACTGAATGTCATAGAATCCTGGTTAACTAAATGGAAAATTAAAGTTAATACTGAAAAATCGTCACATATTACTTTTACTTCACGTCGAAGCAATTGCGGTGCTGTAAGATTATATAACAATCCAATACCACAACTTGATTGTGTAAAATACCTAGGATTGTACATTGATAGAAGATTAATATGGAAGACTCATATTAAAATGAAGAAACAACAATTAACAATTAAGACTAAAAAACTAAATTGGCTTCTTGGACCAAATTCAAAATTAAGTTTAGAAAATAAAGTAATCCTGTATAAAAGTATTTTAAAACCTGTTTGGACTTATGGAATTCAACTTTGGGGAACAGCTAGTAACTCTAATATTGAAATTTTGCGAAGATATCAGTCTAAAACTCTACGCTCTATAGTAAACGCTCCATGGTTTATATCAAATAATACAGTACATAACGATCTCAATATTCCGAAATTAAAAGACGTAATTAGAAGATGTAGTGAAACCTATTTAGAAAGATTAAGTCAACATATAAACCCACTTGCTATTGTTCTTCTTGATGATACCAATGAAATTACCAGACTCAAAAGATACCATATTTTGGACCTTCGTTTTAGAAGTTAATTTTCATGTTTTAATTCATTATATTAAATGTAGTACATATTAGTTATCTCTTAATATTTCTGTTTAATTATGTTATCCTCAGTGGAGTTTAACATATTATGTTAATATTATTTAATCAAATTTACTTATTGTCCTTAAATGGACAGATTGTAAATAAAGAATTACAAAAAAAATGTTTTTTGTTACACGTTTTTATAAAGATATTCAGGTATGTGATGGAAATCGATCCGTTTTCGAACAAAATCGAAAGTTAAAAGCGTTCCGCATAAAGAGTAAAGGTTTTATTTGGATTCTACAAAAATTTGAAACACATGTGAAAACTAAATCAATTCCTTTGGTCATTGAGTTAGCATCCACGTTAAGATTCCTAACAGAATGTAGCTTTCAAAAGTCGGTTGGTAATGACTTCCAACGAAATGTCTGACGCATTATTCTCCTGCTGAGTTCCATAACAAAAGCTTCCCTCAATACCATCAACGCAGTCATAAAGACCACATATTTTTCCAATAGCTTATTCTATATTTGAAATATATAACTGATTATGTGGTCCTCCGCCCGTAGCACGAGCCTCTCTTTTATTCACAAAATTTTTTTTCTTTATAGACGACTTTTTGTCACTCCATATCTAAGCACAAAAATAAAAGTTTGAAAATAAACAGCAATTATGTATGTTGTTTATTCCTTTTTCCATCCGTTAGAATGTATGGGTGGGTGCTGTTGGCTGAAGTAGTAGAACACAAGACTATGAAGCGGAGGGTCCTGAGTTCAACCCCGTGCTGTCATGAAATATTGTGTTGAATTCTTCTGATCAGCAGTGATGAAAGCATAGCACTGGTCACTGAACATAATTGGGAGTGACTGACAACACTATCACGCACTAAAAGCAGAGTAACAGCACCCTCCTTCGTCGTTCCTGGAGAAAAAAATTAGCTGGCGAAGTAAAAACGTTGAAATAGCTACAAAAAAATTCTCTATCTTCTAATCTGTCCCCTCAATACTATCTCCTCGTTTTCAGCTCCGGCGCAATGCATTGTATAAGTAGGGGTCATCCCCTGAGTGCTGGTCCAAGATAAAAAAGAGTGGTCCGAACTTGTTTAGCTCTTGCGCGAAAATCTTTCTGCTTCCACTCTGTCATCTTTAAAAAAAATTTTTTGAGGATGTTTTTCCATAAAATTGGCCCTAAACTCTTCCTTGCCATTATTTGTATGTTTTCCCCTAAAATTATTTTTTAGGGGAAAACATACCTTAAGGCACAGACTTTAATACATATACTTACATTTTGGTTCAAATATTTTCCCAATATTTTACTTTTTTCTTAAAAACGTGTGTAAATACCTTATCGTTTTAAAAACACTTACAACAGTAAATTTTCGTTTTTCATCACATTCTTTTCAGTTTAAATTTTCATAGAAACAAATGCAAAATGAAAACAAATTCGATTTGAGGATTTTATCTCGTTTTTGCTTCAAAATCGGTAACTGAATCGTTTTAAAATGAAATCGAAGGTTGAAAACGAATTAACCTGTTATGGGTGTGATGTAAATCGTATCGATTTCATATTCCATATTTGTTTCATTTCCACGAATTTCCCTTAGAAATATAACTCTGGAATTTTGTTTACAATTGTTATTTAATTTTTTTCTTTGAATTGTGAACTTGAAAATTTTTATTTAATTTTTTCTTTGAATTGTGAGCTTGAAAATAAAAAACAATATGGCTTTTGTATTAACAGCATCTTTAATTTCCATTAATGAGGAGACCAATAACGAAAATATTAAAAGAACAAGTAAAAGTGCTATATTCGGCTGTGCCGAATCTTAAATACCCTTCACAGATGTAATTATTCTTTCTTTCTTTCTTGCCAAAACAAAAAGTAGGTTTAATTAAAAAATCTAAATGATGTTATCGGTTACTTTTACATTTAAGAAAACGTTTAAATTTTTCGGCTAGGAAGCTAAATGTTTGGCTTTTCTTATATCTAATACCTATGAACGTCTTTCAAAAATATTAAATATGTTTAATTTACAAACAAAACAAAAAATCCGTTTCATGTACCCCAAAAAGTTCTAATTGTCCAACCGTAGAATCGTCTTTTAGATTTTGTTAGTTTTTAATACCAGTTTACTTCATTCTGATATAAAATGTAGGTATAATTCATCATAAAAATCAAAAATAACAAATAAAATGGCTGCTTTTATGAATCAGAAAATGTCGATTATCCAACCCTGGAACCGAATTTTTAGTTTTTTAATACTAATTTAATTTTTTCTGATATATAAAATATGTTTAATTCACTAAAACACAAAATTTTTAATTTATGTATGTACTTTTATGTACCAAATATATTTCGATTTTCCAACCCTGGAAGCGAATTTTTAGTTTTTACAATTTTTAATACCAATTTAATTCTTAGCGAAGTATAAAATAGGTTTAAGTCACTGAAAAAAACCAAAATTGGGAACTTGTATGGTTACTAGTTAACGCAAACAAAGTTAACGACCTCTGTTCCAATAAATTACAAATAAGTAAGAGTTTTTGCAAATGCTAAAAAGCCCAAATCAGCGTCTTTTATTAATTAAGCCAATTTCCCAATAACTGCAAAATGCAATTATTGCTTTCTAAGAATTTTTATTAAAATATTAAAATTACGCCACCTCTAAATTTAGGTCATTTAGTTTAATATAAATTAAGAAATTTTGTAAAATTATTTTAGTTCTGATTTAAATAAAGTGCGGTCGTGTTGACCGCTTAAACAAAAAAACTATTTTTTTTAGAGATTGCAGTAAGTAATCTCTTAAGTTACTTTTATGTACCAAAAAATTCGATTTTCCAACCCTGGAAACGAATTTATAATTTTTTGATACTAGTTTAATTTTTTCTGAAATATCTAATAGGTTTAATTCACTAAAAGCACAACATTTGTAATTTATGTATGTACTATTATGTACTAAAAATATTTCGATTTTCCAACTCTGGAACCGAATTTTTATTTTTTTACCAATGCAATTCTTAGTGAGGTGTAACATAGTTTTACTTGACAAAAAAATTAAAATTTTTAAACTTTTTGGTCACTTTCATGTACCATAAAATATTTCATTTGTCCAACCCTGGAGTCGAATTTTTGATTTTTTTAAATTTTAATAATAATTTTGTTCTTCCTCAATTATAAAACATCTTTAATTAGCAAAAAGAAAACGTCATTTGCCTTTTTGGTTGGGTGTGTTCCATATGCGCAGGAAAAGAAGCAAATGATAAGAAATCTTGTAAGTGTTCTGTAAATAAATCGTCGAGAATACTTAATCTAGAACTTTAACGTCTAAATGAAGAAGAGGCCTTAGAATCAAAGTTTTTGAAAAAAAAATGAAATTCTTTCAAGATTATTCTCGTACAAAGAAATCGGTATCTAATTTACAAACCTTTCATCAAGATCAAGTTGGACTCACAGGACCTTAATTTTGATAATAAATACAACGAGGAAGCATTACTAAAGAAAGTTTCACTGGAAAATGCTTGACGCATTTTCAAAAAGTTAGCTTTCAACAAGAAAAGCAATGTCTGCTGATTTGCCAATTTTTACAAGAAAATCTGAAGAGTGTCCTCTATTTATCAGCGCTTTTATGGAAAGTACCAAGTTTTGTGCATATTCCGATGCCGAAAATTTATTGCGATTGCAAAAATGTTTAAAAGGTAAAGCATATGACGTTGTTATTTGTCATCTTTTATTACCAAAAAATGTGTCTGAAGTGATTCGAACGCTTAAAATGATGTTTGGTCGTCCAGAAATAATAATAAAGTCGCTTTTAGAAAGAATAAGATTAGAAGCACCTCCAAAGGCGGATAAACTTGAGCCATTAATAAATTATGCTATATTAGTCGGAAATTTATGTTCGACTCTTGAAGCTTCTGGATTACAGCAGCATAAAAATAACCCTTTGCTTCTTCAAGAGCTTGTAGATAAGTTGCCAGCGCAAACAAAACTTAATTGGGGGATGTATACATCAGTTAGAGATGCTGATATCCTAGTATTTTCAAAAAGTACTAAATACTTCTTTTAAGACAACCGGTAATGTGAATGAGCATGAGATGGAAAAGCCAACATTACAAAAGTTATGTGTTATTTGCAAAAAAAATCACTTGTTAGATGTATGTGACGACTTTTCACAGATGAAACTTGCTGATCGATGGGATAAGGTAAATTCGTTGAAATCATGCCGTTTGTGCCTTCAGAAGCACGGATATTATCGTTGCTCTGATAAGAAATTGATTGTTTTGAAGCTAGTCACCACAAGTTATTACACAAAATTAAAGTGAATTATACCGTTACGACCCATTCTACCTCAAATGCTGGCAATAAAACATTTTTCAACATTTTACCTGTTACCTTATATAACAAAGGCATTTCAGTTAAAACATTTGCTTTTTTGGATGATGGCTCCAATGTATCTCTTATACAAAGCGACATTTGTAATCAACTTGAGCTAGAAGGAAACATTGACAAATTGTGTCTGAAATGGACTTCAGAAACACGTCGTGTTGAAGAGGAATCTATGGAGGTCAATCTTTGCATATCAGGTCATGATAGAAATTCGAAGAGGTTTGAAATTTTAAATGCACGAAGTATTAAAAACCTTTCTTTACCAGAACAGAGTATTACAAGGAATTTAGAAGCTTATCGTCGTCGTTTCTCCTAAAATAGGTTTAAATAACGGATACGTGTGCAATTCATTAAAAATAGTTGAAGGGGCTATTTCTGAACCTTTCGCATCCAAAACAAGATTGGGATGGGGAAATAATGTCTCTATTGAAAAAACTGTCGGTTTTCACAATATAAAAAAGTGCAGTTGTGAGTGTTAAATGGAAAAGTTATAGAACATAGTATCAGAATACATGTCATTGGAAGATGTTAGACGAAAGCTCAGAATTTTTCGCCTGAAGAAAAGGGTGAAAATTCATACTTCTAAATACAACAAAGCGTTTAGGTGAAAAGTTTGAAACTGGATTGCTTTGGAGATATAATATAAGTGTTCCAAATAGTTATCCAATGGCACTAAACCGACTTCAATGTCTCGAAAAGAAGACGGATCCAACACTTATATCGATTATAACACAGCGAATTCAAACGTTATTTGAAACAGGTTACGCACGAGAGTTACGAAAAGATGATATTGAAGAATCAAATGGCATTGTATGGTACCTTCCTATTTTTACTGTTTTGAATCCCAACAAGCCAGGCAAAGTTCGATTGGTATGGGATGCGGCAGCAAAAGTGAAAGGACTTTCACTAAATGATCTGCTATTAAAAGGTCTGGACTTGATGGCACCATTACTTTCTGTTCTGTATGGGTTTCGCTTAAAAAAATTTGCAATATGTGGAGACATAAAATACTTATTCGCAAAAAAGAGCAAAATGCCCAACGATTTATCTGGCGAGGTGGTGAAAGTAACAGAATTCTTGATGTATATGTTATGAAAGTTATGACTGTTGGAGCTGCATGCTCGCAAGTCTCAGCGCAATATATTAAAAATATAAATGCAATGGAATTTAAGAATCAATTTCAAAGGGCAGTTGATTCCATCGTCAAACATCATTATGTAGATGATTTATTAGATTGTGCAGATAGTGAAATTGAAGCTATTACATTAGCCAAGCAAGTGGCGATTATACACAATAAAGCAGGTTTCTTCATCCGAAATTGGAAGTCGAACTCAAAGCTCGCTTTGGAAAGCCTTGGCGAGCTAGAAGAAGAGAACAAAATACAGATTGGTGACAATATAAATCAAATGAATGCTGAGAAGGTGTTAGGTATGTGGTGGTCAACATCCGATGATAATTTCACCTACTCTTTAAAGCTAAATCGTGTTAATGAAGATATTCTATCTGGGTTAAAACGTTCTACAAAAACCGATATATTAAGAACGCTGATGTCAATTTTTGATCCATTTGGTTCTCTATCTGCATATCGTCAGCTTATTATTGGCTTTGCGCATATGCCACAAACTCGGAATGGAGAAAAACGGCAAAGAAGGTTTACATAAAGTTTTCTCAAAATATCCCCGATAGAATTTTTTTATATTTTCACCACTGGTACCAGCATATTTTCTGATCAAAAATTTAAATTTTTATGAGCTTTCATGCATTTAATCAAAAGTTAGTACCCTGTTTCTGGAAATGGAAAATCTTATTTTGTGCTGCATATCAAACTTTTTTCAAAAGTTTTTTTTTTTGCTGCATATCCATAGAAACGGATGTGTAATTTTTGAATTTTTGTGGAAACGAAGACAGCGTATGTGTATATCAAAGTAAAAGATATTATTAATGAAATAAACTATCTAGATGTGGAAATTTGGTATTCTATTTTAATTTATTTGATAAAAACGTAAAAACCTAAAAAACAGTTGCACTACTATGAGTTAATTTGTTATTTAAAATATATGAATGTACATTTAAAAGGTACAAAGTAGTATTTTAAAAACTTTAAACCATAAATTTGGTATTTTATTTTAATTTATTTTAAAAAACATAAGAAACAGTCCTACTGTTATGAGTTATTTGTATGTTTGAAATATTTAATATAATGTATGTAGTACATGTTATGTACTACATATATTTAAAAGATACAAAGTAGCTTTCAAAATTAAAATAAAATAAATAGAAGGTACAAAACAGTCTTTTTAGTTAACAGTACTTTAGTTTTTTTAAATAAATAATATCAAGACTTCAAATTTGAACATTTTAAGTAAATGTTCAAAATAAATCCTACCATTATTTGGAAGAAATATAAATAAGTCTTTTAAGCCCTTTTTTTTTGTCATTTGGAATGGTTGAAGGAGTCGAAATTTTTAATGTTTGCTGTAACAAATAGTGTGGAGTTTCCAGACAATTTCTTGATGCAGATTTAAGTAAAATTGCGTTTTGAAATTCTTCATCTTTGGCAGATGTTTTATACCGCAAATTGTACACTTCATTCTTTCTATACAGAATTACTTTAATTTTAGCAAATGGAACATTTCTAAAATCCATTTGATGCAAAACAAAACTTAAATAAATTGTTTACATTTTATATATAAATGAAATTTATTTGTTGGTGGTTAAACAATGTCTATATGCATTTCATTGGTGCTTTACCAAATCATCAGTAGACTTTAACCACAGTTTTGAAAAGTTAAAAACCTCTTATCTTATGCATATACTTCTGAAACCCATCTGAGAATTCACAATTTGTAAATTACAAACTATTTTAAAAAATCACAACAGAATAAGCATAGTAGGCCTTGAAACTCATACAAAACTAAACCAACAAACAAATCATATTCGATGTGAATCTATTTTATTTTTCGAGTAATATCTGAAAAAAAATTGATGTATCTTTAGTATCTGCTAAAGTGAAAGTTGCTCCAAAACAATCATTATCAATACCACGTATGGAATTGTTGGCTGCAGTATTGGGTGTTCGTTTAGGAAATTCAATATGTGCTAATCTAAACATTCAAATTGAAAAACTAATTGTTGGTCCGATTCTAATACTGTTCTATGCTGGCTAAACGCAGATCCGAGAAACTACAAACAGTTTGGTATGTATCGTATTGCGGAGATCCTAAAGAATAAGGAATATATCTCCATCAGAGTGGAGATATATTCCTTGAGCGCATAATCGAATGATGATGCGACTAAATAGAAGAATATGTTTGAATTTGATGTAAATGGGCAATGGTTGATTGGTCCAGATTTCTTAAAGAAACAAGTTTCAGAATGGCCTTTAATAACACCAAAAGAAAACAAAGTTCAGAGGATTTTAGAAAGAAATTTTCTATGCTGCATCATCAAGTAATTGATGAAAACTTTATTGATTTCTATAGATTATCATCTTGGAGAAGACTACTACAAACAGTTGCATATCTTGATACATTTATATATAACCTGAAGAAGAAAATTCATAACAGAAGAAATGAGAAATATATAATTCCAAATACATCTAAAATATATGCAATGGCAGAACATATAATTTTTCGTAAAATGCAGCAAGAATGCTTTAAAGATGAGCTTGATATATTATGAAATAACCGAAGAAAATTTTCAAAATCAAGCGAGTTATACAAGTGTTCGCCCTATATTGATGATGAAATGGTGATTCGAATGAACGGAAGAATTAGACTGACTCCTATTATATTTGATCATTTTAAGCATCCAATTACATTGTAACGAAATCACTATTGCACAAGACTTTTGATACAACATTTTCTTGAAAAATTTCGTCATATTCACCATGATACACTTTTAAATGAACTGCGACAGTATTTCTACATTCACAGATTGAGAGCAGAATTAAAAAAAGTACGAAGAAACTGCCAACTATGCAAATTTCAATGCAGCACCAGTAATTCCTGAAATGGCCGAACTACGAAAAGCACGTTTGAGGCCCTTTACGCGTCCGTTTACATACGTGGGTATAGACTATTTTGGTCCACTCTACGTTAAAATTACAAGACATCAAGAGAAGCGATGGGGGGTGCTCTTCACATGTGTCACTATAAGGGCAATACACATAGAAATTGCTCATGATATGACAACTGACAATTGCATTATGGGAATTCAAAATTTCATTTCTCGGCGAGGTACTTTACTTGAAATATACTGCGATAATGGAACAAATTTTAGAGGTGCTGAAACAGAACTAAAAAATAATATCGAGTGTTTTTTATAGAGTGATACAACTTTGAGTTTGCATCACTGCTTTATTTGACCACCCATTTAACAGCTGATAGTTGCTTTTTGTTTAGTTTGCTTTGACATTTCATTATGGATCGGCTTACACCAGAGCAAAGCGTGCAAATTGTGGAAATTTTTAATCAAAATAATGATTCTATTCTTCAAACTCATCGTGGACTTCTTCTAGTTTATGGCGTA
The DNA here is from genome assembly GCA_951800035.1 of Linnaemya tessellans. NCBI lineage: Eukaryota > Metazoa > Arthropoda > Insecta > Diptera > Tachinidae > Linnaemya > Linnaemya tessellans. Next base: position 75,006,826 of record OX637535.1, read on the forward strand.
CATAATCGTCCTTCGAAGAGAAATAGAGCGTTTTCGGACCACATTTACTGTTACTGATAATGTGCATCGCGTGAGACGCCAAACAGTGTTCACTGAAGAAGCTGTAGCCTCTGTACCGAAAAGCATTGAAGATAATCCTCATCAATCAATTCGTCGCCGTCTTCAGCAACTGGTATTGTGTCCTTCCACTTTATGGACGATCTTTTAATTGTTGAAAATTGGTGTTCCAGATTGCGCCTTGTACGCGCCAGCCGTGGCGGCCACATGACCGAAATCATATTTAAACATTAATGTCATAACATTTTCTATCCAATAAAGACCGTTTCATTGATATCAAAAATATATTACTATGTTTTATTATGATTTAAACTTATATCAATCTATAAAAAACAACCTTTAGAAATAAAATGGATTTCACCCAAATTACTTTAAAATTTTCATCGTCATCAACAACATGGCATTTTAATCCACCAGCTGCGCTACATATGGGTGGAAGCTGGGAACGCTTAGTGCAATCCGTTAAGAAAGTGTTGCATCAAATCACTCCCAACTTTGTATTTAAAAATGAAACGCTTTATAATGGACTATTAGAATGTGAACGAGTTATTAATTCAAGGCCATTAATTTATGTAGATCTGGAACTGTCATCAGACAAAGCCCTTACCCCAAGTCATTTTCTTTTGGGATCTTCCAATGAAAGTAAACCATTGGGCGAATTTTCAAAAGATGATTGTTACTTAAGAAAAAATTGGAAAAAAATTCAATATTTTGCTGACAAATTCTGGAAGCGATGGTTACAGGAATATCTACCGACATTAACTAAACGTATAAAATAGTTTAATAAATATATTCCGCTTGAAGTTGGTGATATCGTAATTATTGTGGATCCTAATTTACCAAGAAACAGTTGGCCCAAGGGAGTCGTAAAAGCAAATGATAATAATGTAAGAAGTGTTTTTATTCAAACTAGAGGTGGTATTTTGCACAGACCAGTAGCAAAAGTAGCGAAACTCGATGTAAAAAAAACCAACAAAAGCAGAAGATTAAGTTAGTTAAAATACTATTTTAACGAGGGGGAGTATGTTATAAACAAGTATTTTATAATTAAAATAAAAATTTATCATCTTTTTACCTATGTATTAAAAATTTTATAATTTGACGTTAACTTTAATATTAATATATAGAAAAACATCAGTTGGAAAAAATATTTTATTATAAAACTATTAATTTTTGAAGTTAATTATATCAAATAAATTGAAAATTTACTCTCAAACAAATAGTTTTATTTCCAACAAGTTTCAAGCTCTTCGAAGGGAACAAAAATTCCACATGAAGCTCATGATCTTTTTTCATGTGAGGGGAATGAAAATTTCAAAGGAACAAACTTTTCACTTGTTATTCACGATAGGGGTGAATATTAACTAAAAAATGTGGGAAAAAGAAACATATTAACACTGATAAAAGAATGATGCGTTCTACGAAAACTGCATTCCAGTTCTCTTAGCTAATTGTCCTTTCTTAAAAATATTTAAGATAACCAATTCAACTATGATATAACTTGCTGTCAGTAAATACATATCAATTTAGGTCTTCATATAAATTGTCGTGCCTGAAAGATTCTTTATGACATCTGTTTCGATTTCTCACCTCTGCTATGTTTGCAACAGAAGTTTTGACTTTATATATTAATTTTTTATTACGTAAACTGATAATATATTTTCAATTATATTTTTAGGCAAACAAGCTGTTCTAGTTTTAAGTTGTGATAATGCTCATATGTCTGAAGATGTAATGGTTGAACCGGGCCTTGTTATGATTTTTGCTCATGGCATAGAATAGATAAACTTAATTTAATTCATTTTAATTGTGTATGTTTGTTATATATTATCATTGAAATGCTAGATGATTATACATAAAAAATAAACAGCCTTATGCGTAAGAGAAAGTTGTTCATTACGGACATCCAGCTGCTAACTATATTGCATTGTTATTACAAAGATCTTTATACATAATAAACTTAAATTTATTTTTGTATGTACTAAGTATTTTAACGAACATTTATATTGCTATATTAAATTGAATTAAGATTTATAGGCTAATTATTCGAAATTTTTTGTTTTAAATTCAGAAAGACATGATAAATATTCCAAGGCACAAAGGAAAGTCAATATCAGTTTTTAGTTATTCAACTAGCACAGCAGAGCAGAACATCTGTTTTCGAAAGCCACAACGCGTTCATCATCAGTGCTCATGTGTATTGTGTTTGTCACCACTTATTAGGTGGCTTAGTTGAATACGATAACATTTCTTATTTAAAAAAATTTGATTAGGAAATTGCATACGAGAACTGTATCAACCTGATGTTAACACATTTTTGTTTTTAATACCCGTGTTACCGTTTGATTATTTTCTTCATGTCTCATTTTTCTGAATTTTTTATTCCATTATACCTAAGCCAAACTTTTTTAGTTTGAATTCTTTTCTTAAGTACCTGTGAACGTTTTTTTTGTTAGCTGCTATTGAAATGGAATGTATTTTCTATAAATTTTTAAAATATTGCTATTGACCTCCCCACGGAAGTTTATTTCATCGGTGCTGATGAGGGGTGCTGATGGCTGAAGTTGTTAACACGAGACTATGAAGCGGAGGGTCCTGAGTTCAACACCGTGCTCAGTCATGAATATTGTGTCGAATTCTTCTGCTCAGCATTAGTGCATGGTTGTGTTAGTTGTTTTCAGTCTGTTTAAGTGATGAAGGCATAACACTGATCACAAAACATTATTGGCAGCGACTAACGCAATCTGCACTAAAGGGCAGAGGTACAGCACCCTCCTTCGGCCCTGTAGCAAAAAATTAGCCGGCGAAATAAAAGGTTCAAATAGCTTCAAAAAACTCACTACCTTTATCTGCCTCCTCAATACTATCCCCTCCTTTCTAGCTCCGGCGCATAGTACTGCATATGTAGAGGTCACACCTGAGTGCTGATCCGTATTTAAAAAAAATCGGTGGTTCTTTATCCCTACTGTTTATTTTAATATATATATGTGAAGGAATATTGGTCAGTTATGCATTGTGTTTCACGTCAAACCGCAGTTTTATACCGATATAATTTTTCCTGAGAAAGTATTTTGATGACATAGTTAAATGTCCTCAACCTTTTGAATAATGAGGTATGAATTTATGTAGAAAACTGTTAAAAAACGAATAAGTTAAATGACAAACAGTTTAGTAGAAGACAATTTATATTCCGATTTTCCACGTCCGACTCCTACCGTTTGCAACTGCTACTGAAAGTTACAACCAATTACATATGTATATGAATAGGTTTTGAACGGTGTTATTTCTTATAAATTCCTTCATTTACTCCCAATTATGAAAAACGACAAAAAAATTAACAGCAGTAATTAGAATTTGAGTAGAAAAGAGTTCAAAAACAATAATAACACAAGCCAACAATTCTTTGTACTGGAGCAACCAAAAATCTTTTCTAGGGTAATTTGGTGGGCTAAATTCGAATCTGTAATTAGTTTTTTTCTACCACGTCAAGTTTTCGAGATACAAAACAAATGTTTTTTTTTCCTTTTTACATAAAAAATCATTAGTCTTATTTAGAAATCAATGAATTTTCAAAAGTGAATGACGTTATTTGATTGTCGTTTGTATTTTGTTGGTTCGGTTTCATGTATTAGAGTTCAGCAATAGTCTCTCAGCATGCTTTTGTCCTAAAATCCTTGATAATTTCTTTCAATTTTCATTAAATCTCGGTGAGCACGTTACCCTTGTTCGTCGCTCACAGAAACTTGGTTTTAAAGAAGAAAATGCATTTTGTGTGACATTCTTGCACCTAATTCGTGATAATTTTTCAATAATTCAGCAACAATTTGTCTGTGTAAACATTGCGAAAAATTGTCATCATTCAATAGCTTCTTGATATGATTTTAGCATATGAAATTTTAGGAAAAACCGCTAACAAATATTTAAATTTTGCACCATCTTTGTCAGAGCCTTGACAAAGTTCTTAAAAAGAAGAACGTAAGTTGGATCAGTTAATGGTTTATTTGATATGTTTTGTTTTCCTAGTGAATACTCAGTTCTTTTTGGCCACTCTTCTGACGTAATAAATAAACCATTAACATCAGTACAGTATAGTGCAGCCGATTCCAAGAGTCTATCTCTATAGATTGTTACTTTTGTGCCAACTGCAAAATGTTTTCAATTCTGCGTCTTGCTTCGTTATATATAAATCCCGAATTAGATCAGTCACCTCAGCTTGAGTCACTAAATGGCGTTCATCATCAGCCTCCTCAGCACTGTGAATGACTGGTAATGGATCCATTTGGTGGACCTTGGACTGGTTTGGAAACCGATGGGACATTCGCGTAAGTAATACTCTTTAGATTTTTCATATTGAATCCACCAACTTTTGTTAAACAGAAATAAAAATAAGTTTGATGGTTAGTTGACTCTCTCCAAAGTACTGGAATTGAAAAATTGAAATAGGTCTTGCCAATTTGGACCACTTGTATAAAACAGTTCTGCAACTATTGGAAAACATTTTCGGTGTCCACGGTTTGTTCAAGTTGCTGAAAGCAAAACCAAAATAATGTAAATATGCATATTTTAACCAAATATTCATCGCACACACGCAAACAGCTTGAATCACTAACACACTATTATGAAGATTTAGAGTGAATGTGGGCTTCTGTCTAATTAATAATTGTGAAATTGTAGTGTCAGTCAGTATTGACTGGTTTACAGTATTGTCAGCATGCGATAAAAAATGAACAAGACGTGAAGCCCAATTTGTATTTCCAGATTCGAATTCAGCGCACCCTGATTAGTTAAAAAACATGTTTCGTTTCTGCAGTAAATTTTTTTAAAATTTGCAGCCCAGTGTAAAAAATTGAGCTTACTCATACTTTCCGTTTGTCTAACGAACTAAAAACTTAAGACTGAATAAACATGTAAAAAAACTCAAGATGCCGTCTATACTCGAACAAATGACTGAATGAAACTTTGCTATTAAATACTGCTGAAATATGAAAAATGTCAACATATCAACCTCAAATGTATCATAAGTACGTGTGTTTAATTTTACTAATCTAAACAAAATTTTTAAATTATTTTCCAAATTGCAATTGGTTTGTACTCGTATGTAACTGCTTATATGTAAACACAAATCTGTATGTCATTTAATACTTGTCCGAACTTATCCACACAAAAAGTTTGTGTACTTTTAGTCTAGAAGATAATTCGGTAATTAGTAATGCCATCTTCACAGCTTTTAATGGAGTGGTGATTTTCTCTTCCGACGGAATTTGTTTGAGTTTGGCACGATTTTTTATCATACCCAAATTTTGGTTAAGATGAAACCACTCTTTCGACTTTTTAGGCATGTTGAGTGACTGCTTTAACAACGAGAAACGAGCCTATTATTAAACTTTGTGCTATGGAACTTTATGACGATCTTTTTTTATGTATAAGGCTGCTTTAAGTTAAGAATTTCAAATATTTTAAATAAAGTTAAATGTACATATTCATGTAGTGATTATACACGATAACATAAATATGAGGGGATTAGAGCACAAGTGACTAATATATAATATTGATATTAAGTTGTTTTAAGTTATATTCCAAAAAAAATGTTCGATGTTTTTTAACGAGAACTGCTGAAGTGACCCGATCTCGGAAAATTCCGTTTTTATTGCTTATGCTCTGAATTTCCCTGAGCTTTAACTAATAATTCCATGTGTAAACTTTTGAAAAAAATCACTTTGGCCCCTTGTGCTATGTTTTTAATTTTATAATAATTATGACATTGTATTCAACCAATAAATTAGTTTATATATAAGACTTTAAACATGGCGTTAATATAATGATGGTTTTTTTACATAATACACATTTTTGCTATTTTTTACGCTTGTCGTATTTGCTGATAAAACTTTTTGTTATATTTATAATATATTTGTTAAGTTTTACGTCTAAGTTTAGCTGTAATGTGTTTCATTACTTGGCACCATAATGTTATATGTAAGCGATCTCGACATCCTGAGTGTTTTACAAATTATAATTTAAGCGTCCATAAATGTATATGAAATGATTATGTTATTAAAAACAAGAATGCTATTTGTATAATATTGTTAAATATCATTGAAACTTCTCAATATTTTACACAAATTAAATTTTAAAAAAATTCTTGGTAATGGAGAAACATCATCATCAGGGGTATGTCATTCAACAGGAAATAAACTATCGTATCATATAAGCAGCCTTATTCTAGATGTCATCATGGTCTTATAAAAAACAATGACAAGAGAACGGAAAATTATTTTCAAATTAAGTATGACTCATTATAAAATAAAATAAAATGTTAGCAAACTTTCAACTAAAAAGTTCCTTGTAGTTAAAATTCTACTCGTAATGCGGCTCTTCTTTATTTTTCAAACAAATTTAAATTTTAGCTCCTATTTATTTCCAGCATTCATTATTTTATATACAATTCATTTGGGACAAACTGTAACTTCCAGGGTATTCAGTCTTTCTGGCAAGAATGTGCGAAGTATTGGTTGCGTATCTGCAAATCTGGTTGTTATTGGAGTGTAAATTGTCTTTACCCCGCTTTTGAATTAGGTGGTTTTGCTTTTAGGACAGTCTTGTTCAATTTATAATAAGTTTAAAACTTTCAAATTATGCACAAGTTAAAAGTACATACATACATATGGGTGGTCACAAGTAAAAAGGCCCTAACTCAAATAATTGTAACTTTACAGGAGGAGGCAAAACCATAATAAACCATAATGTAATCACTGAAAAATTCAATTTCTTAAAAATACGAGTTAGGGCGTTTTTACTTGTGACTTTTAAATATTAAAGTAATACACTGCAATTTTGACTTACTGCCATCCCTAAACAAAAGCGACAAGCGTTTTTTAGCTGTCAAAAGCTCACATGTCCATACATTTTGTATGGAGCATACCAAAAATCCGACTTTGACAGAGCGTTTCGCAATGAAGTTAGTTGCAAAAAAAAAAACAATTGTAAACAAACAAAAAACAGCAAAAATATACGAAAGTGAAATAAATAATAAAAGAAAAAACTTGTGCATTTCGTATTAGAAAATGGAGGTAAGAAAATATTTCCAATATGATTATATACGAGTACATACCAGGGATGGAAAAGGGCTATTTTGATTTTGTACCAACTAACTAAATAAAATGTACTTTTCATACCATGGCGGTACCATTTTTTTATATTTCTATAAATAGAAATTCAAAAACTTCTCTACACAAGTATGCAACAAAAAAATATTATATACATAAAAATCTAGGAATCAGTTGATTAAATTTTATTCAAAAAGTCATACAATATAAGATAATACATTTTCTGGTAGTTTAAAATTTAGGCAACGAAACATTGATTGAAAACTTTTTCGGCATTTGGAAATCGATTATTATACCCTTTTTTAACGTGATTGTTCTTGAATCAAATATAAGGCAGCCTAACGATGAAAAATGTGTCTGTTGCGAAAAATTATAGCAAATAATTGTAAGTCCGTTACTTAAATGAGCCATAATTTAGCAGAAATATGAGACAAAAGACACTATTTTGAAAGATTCGATCAGATCAGAAAATTTCATGAAGTGCTGACTGGAATACTGTATGTATTAAAAAGTTTACACAAAATCTTTGATTATGTAACCGTATAATTCACAGAAATATTTTATGTTTATTAACTGATTCACTGAGAAATTAGCAAAGAATTTCAAGCATAAAACGTTTTTATGAACTAGGTGTTAGCTTTTGATTGAGATATTTAAATTGTACCAAATTAGTCGTGGTAGTGCCACGGTACCAACAAAGTCTAATTGTACCAAAAAAAGTACAATTGTATCATGTTTTCCATCCGTGGTACATACATACATATGTATGTATGCACGTTTGTAATTTGTACAAAATTTCAGTAACAAAATCACAAATGTCGTCCATCCAGCTGTTAAAATAACCAGGGTTGTTTTGTTTGTTTGATAAACCTGTTTTTATCGTTTTGACATAACGTTGCCGCTTTTGTTTAGGTATGGCATTCAGCGTTAAAGCTCAGCGGAAAAAAAGTTCAGTTTTCCGCCCTTATTTAGGGATGGCTGTTATTTGCTTTCTGGTGGTTTGGAGATGTTGGATTTTTGTCTTAGAATTTTTTTCCTTATATTGTATTACGTTGCTTAGGTCTTTTTTCCACTGGAGCCATTATTATTTGTTATAGTTATGTGTCAATTGATTGATTTGAAAATTGAAGAAATATTCATTAAAGCAAAACGATTTTATTTAAAAGTTCTTCTTCAGTAGAGTAATAACGGTTTTCTTAAATCTTAAAACGTGTAATATTCTTCATTGTCAGGTGAGTTTGTCTTCAGGTATAATTCGTGTTGCAACAAAAGTAGTGTTTCTTAAGACATAGTTGACAGCTCGGCCGACCATAATTCAAAGGCGTCTCCGACTTCATCGTTATCGTCCTGAAGTTCGGGAAAACCATCATACCATTTTTTGTCTGAACTGTAGACGGAACAGAATCCTCGCGACGTTATCTGTAGGAAAGGGATATCCTCGATCAAATATCGATCGTGTCTGAAGACATCGATACCTGATAGAGACCCCTGTGTTTCGGCTCCAGTTTACAGGATTCGCCTGTTGTAGCAGACTCATTACGGATGAGGACTAAATCGCCTACATAGTAAATTGTAGGACAGCTATACTGGCCATCAAGTCTTGTTTTCGATTTGCTTCTTTTTTTTCGATTTTTTTCTATCGCCAACATCGCTTTTATTGAACTGACGTTGCATCCTCCTGAGTTGCGTCATTATGAATCGCAGCTATTAAACGACGTTGCATGAAGTTGGTGGGTTTGTAGTCGAAGATGAGTTCGTTTGGACTGAACCCAATCGTGGCATTTTTCTGCGAATTTATGGACCACTGCAGAATATGTAAGGATTTGTCCCAATCTTTCGACTCTTCGGTTGTTGTACACAGGGAAGACAAAATCGTTTGGTTTAAACCCTAAACCTGGCCATTGGCCCAAGGTGTGCGAACGGCAGTTTTGATGTGTTGAATATTTTTATTTTTACAGTACTTCTGAAACACCTTTGAGGTAAAAGCCGTTCCACGATCCGTAAGAACACGGTGAGAGGAACCGAAATAACTTGTGAGCTCATTCAGAAGGATTACGACAGGACCTAGTTTCGTATCTCTAGCAGTCTTTACTACACAGTTCAATCAGCTATGTACTCTTATATATATTTTCTCATAAGGGGAACCAAAATGTTAATTGTGTTCTCTCCAGTCTTATCGACTCAGAAATGACTTAAGGATGACTTAAGGCCTCCACACATCTCACGAGTTGTGAAGCATTTAATGATTCACACGCGACAGGATTAAAATCCGGGGTTGGCAGTTATTACATTGTGTTAAAAATACGTTTGTTGTGTCGGAGAAATTTGTGGCATTATGTACGCACCACCACACGGAGTGTATTGATGACAAGCGTAGGCTATGGACGGCGACAAATGCGAAACGAACGCACTTAAAAGGATTAGGTTGTGTGTTCTGAAACGTTGTTGGTGGTAATACAAAACGTTGAAAATTCGCTGGAGGTACTACACGCTGCACTTAGGGTATAGTATTTGAATGTAATGGAACGTTGCTGGTTTCGATTACTGCTCGAGACGCTGTATCCATTGAGACGAACGGGAACGAATGAGAAATTGATGTGTGTGTTGCCGTTGACGGAATCTGTGGTACTTTAAAGCCAACGACAGATGTTGTTACACCGTGAGTCGCTGACGGAGCTTTGGTAAGTTTCCGCATGTCGTGCTCCTCAGCTCGATTAATCAATTGATTTTGGTTGCCAGTGCAAGAGAAACAAATTTCTCTTTTCCATAGCGTTGTGCAGAAAATCTATATTGGATTCTTGATCGCACTTCAGAATATTGTCAATTTATTGATTTAAAAATTGGAAATTTCAAGCAAAACGAGTTTTTTTAAGTTCTTTTTCAATAGAGTAATACCGGTTTTCTTAAATCTTAACATGTGTAAAATTCGTCAGCGTCAGATGTGCTTGCGTTCCTTGTGTTGAGCAAAAATCCTCGTAGTTGTCTTCAATTTTATTTCAAAGGCTTGTTAGTTTTCCGTGTTGGAACCCAAGTAATTTTTCTTGAGACAGGCGTGGCATATGCTTTTATTGAAATCTGCGTAAACGTCCACAGGAAAATTTTTCATAAAAGCGTCACAGAGAAAAAAGGTCGTAGTAAATTCATGTTTTTTCTACTTATTTTGAGAATGAGTTGTACTTAAAAATGTTAGTACCAATGTGATTAATACATACCTAAAACAAGTCAAAACGGGATTAAATTAGAAAAGCAGCCCTGGAGTATTTCAAAAATAGTATCAAATACTTAAATCAAGTTCAAAGATTTTGAATTAAGTACGGACTGTTTGAACAAAGAAATATTTTACATTGATACTAAAACTCAACGCAGGCAGTAAAGAAAAAACTAAAAATAGAGAAACAGAAAAAGAACAAATAAAATTGAAAAGAAAACCAGAAAAATACAATAAAGGAAATAAGGAAAGGAAATTTTTTTTTATCAACAATATCAATACCATTTTGGGATTGAATCTGGCTAAAATTAAGTATTTGGTACCTAAAACGATTCGTACTTCAATCAATCTTTCTGTACTCGATTTAAGAAAATCAGTACTTAACGTACTTTTGACCCCGCTTGGAATTGATTTAAGTACAGATGGATTGATTCTAATTTTGAGTGTACATGTAATAAATCTATTGTGAAATTATAATTAATCATTCATCTGATGTGAGATCGCTTAGTAAATATTTGAATGTACCAAAGTTCGGGAATCTGCATTTTTCTTTGAATACTAAAACTCAACTCCCTATCTTGCGGCTTGATCGTATTAAGGTTGAAGTTGTAATGCAATAGGGCGGGGTGTCATGAATTCTACAACTGGGGATGTTATGGTCCAGTTGCTCTGTCGTTCCAAGTATCCCACACTGTCATCTGGAGGTGGTTCGTTGGGGTACCTAAACGGACATGCTAATATAAAAAAATTGTGACAGTGTTGTCTCACTAACACATGATCCAGCACAGAAGCTGACTTGTGCGTTTATTGTCTCCAATTACCATGGCGTTCCTCTACTCGCCACATTTACCCACCTCTCGGATCTATACAAAATAAACTACTCCATGACTCATGGGTTTTTCACTTCGAAATTCTTAGGTATATGTAGGTTCATTTAAATGGTGGTGGTCTTAAAATTCTCTAAATTTTTTAATCTAATCTCATTTTGTTCCTTCAACTATGCTCTCTATTTCGAAAAATTTAATTAACTTCTTATTCTTAAGTATGTATATCTATTTATTTATATAGGGTTATCGGAATATGTTAGTGAATATTAAAGCATGTTTTGTAGTTTTGTGATAACAGTGGTAAAATATTTTAAATGTATTTTTTGTCATAGTTCAGCTTCAGCTCAGCAACGGCTAGTCCGTACTAGGGTATGGCTACTAAATTTTGATTTATAAACAAATTAACCCTTCTGCATTTCTTGGATATGTGCCCTTCCCATGATCCTTTGGGTCAATATGACCTCTCAATAAAATGTAAACATTTCATTGTTAATATAGGAAATTTATCTGTTTTTTTGAAAATAATAATTTTAAATGAAATTTATTTGTTGGTGGTCAAGGAATGTCTATATGCATTTCATTGGTGATTTACCAAATCATCAGTAGACTTTAACCACAGTTTTGAAAAGTTAAAAACCTCTTATCTTATGCACATACTTCTGAAAACCATCTGAGAATTCACAATTCGTAAATTACAAACTATTTTCAAAAATCACAACAGCATAAGCATATTAGGTCTTGAAACTCATACAAAACTAACCCAACTAATAAATTATATTCGATATGAATCTATTTTAAAAAATAAATAAATTTAATTTAAAAAATAACCCATTTTTCACGAATATTTAGTTGTGGAATCGCAAAGTGCCCAAAATTTGTATGCCATATCTGGCGGGCTTTGAGGGAATATATTACCTGAAACTGCACCGACCTCGAATTGGAACCAATTGTTGTTCATTTACAGTAACATTTTCATGGGAATTGTAAAAAGCTTTGATCTGATTACTTCACTTAACCCAAACGTTTATTATCGGTGATAGCTTGTCACGAAGTCTTATTTCTTTTCTATCTTCAGACTTGTCAAACCGTAGGCACTTTGATATGCTCGCAAATCGCTTGAAACTCATTGTTCCTCGAAAAAAAGGTCTTCCGTTTTCTTCATTCTATAATCTAGTGAAATTTATAAACTCCTGCAACTACTTGTAAACCAAGGTATGCATCAACCGTTATCTTATCAATGTTTTGCCAATAATTTCGACACCGTTTTGATTTGTCATTTGAATAACAATATTTTTTATATTTGGTGATATAAACAAATCGAACAAAGACTTTATATCTCTAATCATAGATTTTGTTCTTTTGGTAGGTGCAGCCCTATTCAATAAAATTTTATTTTTTGGCAACCTGCCTCTTGGAAGTGGCGGCTGCTCTCTCCAAACTACACTTTTGTCCATAGATAAATACGTAACTGAAATGTGATCTATTTGTATTACATCTTCCACCTCCACGCTTTCAATGCTATTATTTGATGATTAATGTGATTCGACTTCTGCATTATTGTCGGGTAAAAAATTGCAATATCGCTTGTTGGGTCATTGACCCAAAGGATATCAAATGTTCCTAAACCGTGTTTTGAAATGTGGAGGGGAAGGGAAAAAACTAAATTTTATTATTTTCTTTTAAAAGCATAATTTTCGTCCCTATAATGGATAAATTGCAGAAGGGTTAAACTCGTAATTGGAGAAAATTATTTAACCCTACACACCTAACCTTCTAAGATACACCTTTAAACATAACCATTCGTTGTTACGACGAGCCATTTTTAGTATATATAATATCGGCTTAAGAAATTTTCAATACTTACACTTACACAAAAAGTACAATATATTTCCTTTTGTTACAAATATAGTTCCTATCATCCATTTTTTTAAAAAGCGGTGCTTTTTTTGAGACCACATACTTATTTCTAAAACTAAAAAAAAACGAAAACAACAAAAATAGCATTTTCTTCTTTAGCCTAGCACACCGTTTAAAATTTCATGCGACATTCTGTCAAAACCCATTCAAAAAATATTCAATCGAAATATTTGTGGAAAAATGTTGCTAAACTAGTAGTCTATTTTAATTATGAAAAACATTTATACGTTTCTAGCAACATTTTTGAAAAAGTGTGAGATAATATGAATGTCATTTATTTCGTACGAAAATTTTTTTGAAACTAAATATTTGTCGAAATTTTCACATTAAAAATAGAAAACCAAATTTCAATTAAACAAAAAAAATAAATAAATTTAATGCTGCTGAAAAACGGCAATTAATATCAGCAGTAAAAAAACGTAGGCTTATTTGGGATAAAATGCAAAAACTTCATTCCAACCGGAACGTCATAAAAGCATCTTGGAGAGAAAATTTTCCTTAAAAGTTTTTTTGTTTTTAAACATATCCTCGAACTGATTTCGAAGATTTTCGAAGAAGTCTTACGTATGTATATTTGAAGCAAACCTTCCTTTCTGATTTCTTTCGTGCAGATAGGAATTTATTGGAGGACGTCGTCTTCCAAAAGTCCTGCAGCAACGAAAACAGATATTAGTCCTTGTGCGGCTGCACAAACACCCACCTAACATATCTTCGTCCATTTTTATATATGTACGTAAATGTATTTACTTGTACAAGAAGAAAAAGTAAAATAATTTTATTTTTTAATTTAATAATTCTTAAATCAAGTTTTTATTTATTTTTGAAAAGCATTGTTGCAAACTTAAAACGAAAAAAGTTACTAAATTGAACAAAGTTTACAGATTCTTCTTTTATTCATGTTTGGTGCTTCCACCGGTTGAAGGTCATTCATTGCTGGGTGATGGCTGACTTTGAACATGACTGTTAACGTTCTTATATTTTAGAACGAATTTCTAATCGAGTTTTCAGACAGTGTTCTACAAGCTTTGAAAGCAGATTTTTCATAAAATCGCGTCGGGTAATTATTGGTTTTCCTAGCATAGAAGCATTATGGCAATATATTATATAGCAGTTGATACAAGCTATATTTATCATGCCGTAGAAGACACACATTGCCCATCGACACGTTTTTCTGTTACATGACATTACTGAACACATCTGGTCGAACGTGTCTACCCCACCTTTCGTACTGTTGTAGAATTGTTTCCAAATTAACCGAACTTTCTTGTTCGCAAGATGAAAGTAGGTAAACCATTTTTGTGAGTAAGGGGGCGTCCTAACAAAATATTAATGTATTCGCATTTCTTCATCGATTATTCTTCACTTCTTCTGGGACTTCTTTTTTATTTGCGCGAAATGTTCCTACAAGTGTCCATTTGTAAGGCTGTTGAAGTAATTGGGGTTGCTGTTGGCTGAAGTAGTAGAACACGAGACAATGAAGCGAAGGGTCCCGAGTTCAAGCCCGCGCTAGGTCATAAAATATTGTGTTGAATTCTTCTGATCAGCATTAGTGCACATGGTTGTGTTAGTTGTTTCCAGCCTGTTTCAATGATGAAGGCAAAGCACTGGTCACTGACCATAATTGGCAGCGACTGACACGATCATGTACTAAAAGCAGAGTAACAGCAGCAACCTCCTTCGTCGGTCTTGTTACAAAAAATTAGCCGGCGAAGTTACAAGGTTGAAAAAGCTAAAAAAAAATCTTCTCATCTTTCATCTGTCCCCTCAATACTATCCACTCCTTTCTAGTTTCGGCAAAATGAACTGCATATGTAGGTGTCATCCCTTGAGTGCTGGTCCAAGATAAAAAAAATTGCCTTGCTAGAGCTATTGACGTATACCAGTTATCTGTGGTAATATTTCTGTTCGTGCTATGAATACTGCGAGTAAGTTCATTGACAAAGTGTTCTCCTAAAGGTGGACCTCCTGTATCTGTTCCTTTTTCTAGATAGGGCATACAATCGATTATACATCTGGTACCACTGCCGCACTTCATTACCAATTTGACACCATATTTTGCTGACTAATTTGGAATATCAATCGTGACATTGTTCCAGGAATGTAGTTTTGGCGCCACTGAGCTATCAGCAATTCTCAATGTATCTTATGGGTATAAAAGGATCAGCCTTTTGTTTTTGTAAGCGTATAATGTTGTAATCAAAACGTAAGCATTGAAGAAGAAAGTCGCATCTTTCATTACTCATGCACGATATATGTATGTATATCTCGTACCAGAGTACTCTGTATTGAAGAGTTCGTAGATTGTCAAATGATTATCTTTCAGAGCTTCAGTAAGAATACCAATACCAATTAGAGCTTTAATCTCATCTTTGCAAGTTCCACTCTGTGTCGATTTATTTTGCTCATAGTTTTGTTTCTTAACATTAATCTCCAAGTTTGCCAATTTCACGACTTCTTCTCATATTCCTTCACTCACGAATTGTTCAAATAATTTCAGTGGATCAATTATATTTCTTACGGAACGAGCGTGTCTGGAAACACGTACAATATTGATTGCTGCTGTTCTTTTTGAATTAGTTCCTTTGTTCGTATACGTGTTTCTCGGCAAATTAGCACTTTGTTCTTTTCAAAAAAAAAAAAAAAAAAAAAAAAAAAATATATATATATATATGTATATATATCTATATTATCTATATATATATATATATATAAAAGAAAGTCGTGTTAGTTACACTATTTATAACTCAAGAACGACTTAACCGATTTGGTTGCAAATCGGTGGGAACTTAGCTTAGAGTCAGGAGATTGACATAAGATACCAAAATGACGGATACCCCAAAGATGTGGGCCATCCCTTTTTATCTACCCCGATGATATGGGTGTCAAATGAGAGGGATTGAAAAGGATATATAAAACATAATGAAATTATTTCAAAAACAATATGGTGGACGCTTCAAAATAGCGGAGCACTACTTTTTTCCAATCACGTTATATGGGTATAAAATGAAAGGGATTTTTGAGAACGAAACATAAAATATAATAAGACCTCTTACAAACAAAAGAGCGCACCACTCCACCCAATTAATTAACCGAGCAATGCCGGGCGGGCCTGCTAGTATATATATATATATATATATATATATATATATATATAAAAGCTACTCTTGCAACAATTCAATTTTAGATTTTAGTAGCGTACTTTTCTTTTATGTGGTAATTTCCGTCGATCTGAAATGAATGGATCCGAACTAAGCAATAATATATTTAGTAAATCCGTGTTGCAATTCTAGAAATTTTTCGTGCGTGTTGTAGCCAATATATTTCAATGTCTTTATTTTTTGCTTCTGCAGCTTTCTCTGAAAGCTCTCCAATTCAAACTATGGCCTCTTCAATTACAGCGGAAGCGTGTAAAAGAATCTTGTGTACTGAAGGTGGGAGATAGAACCAAGGGTATTTCTCCTTTAGCTGTATCAAGTGCGAATGTTTTAAATTTGTCGGTGTTTATTTTGTAGCCTGATGTCATAGCTTACAGTAATATTGCACATCTGGTTATGAGCCCTTCATCAACGCCAGTTATCTTAGCAGCCAAACCAAGATTGTAAAAAAAAACGTCTTGCAGTGTTGCCATCATTAGGCGTGCCCCTAGCCCCTGGTCTAGACCTGTCTACTAACAAACCCAACTCGGATCTAAATTTGCTTTGAATTTCCCTTTTCCTATCCATAAATTTATTCTTTTCATCCGTTGATCTAATTTGCCATTTATTTAGATCCAATCTATAAGCAACATGAATGAAATACTAAAAAAAATCTAATATATAAATGTATGGGTGACAATCCAAACTCATAATTTTCTTTGTGCACCACTTTTTGTAAACATGTTTCTATATCATTCATCTCTTTCGGGTTTACTTTACATATATAACATTTGGCAGATGGCGTTTGGCTTAATGCGTTGCATACTTTACCATCGACCATAGTCAGTTGCAATTTGTGTTCAACATATATTTTCTTTCCAAATATAGAATACTCTGTGTATTTCGGCATATCAATTTTCTGCTCGAAATAATCTTTTTCTGCAATACAAACTCGGGATGTTTCTTTTTTAAATTGAAATCGAATCGGTCTGCAATACCGAGTTGACGATGGCCGAGAGTTTTTCCATATTATTTTTGCATGGTTGGTTGGTTGGTTGGTATACGTGGCTGCCCGCTACACGCAAGCATTCAAGTAGGATCTCTGAGATCCCGTTTTGAAAAACCACTCCACTCGTCAGTGACTACCTATGGAAGCCGTATCCTGATCTCGGGTACGGATGGTTACTAGATCCACCCCGTCGCATTGAGGTATCTAATAAGGTCCCCCAGACCTATATCTGATAACTCCGCGAGGTCGCCTATGATACTATTGCCTAAGAATTTGTGTCTCGTGTTGTGCAAGGCCGGGCATTCGCAAAGGAAGTGGTAAACTGTCTCCTCCTTGCTCTGATCTCGGCAGCTCCTACAGAATGCATTATGGTTGAGACCTAACCTGCCTGCATGTCTGCCTATTACCCAGTGCCCCGTCACAACCGCTACGAGCCTTGAGATGTCCCTGCGATTCCTGTTAATCAATTGTGCCGTTCTATTGTCGTTATAACATGGCCACATGCTTCTAGCCACCCTGCACGTGTTCAGCTTACGCCACCTGTCCGCCGCTTTCTGTCGGAAATGGCTCTGAATGGTGCTCCTTAGGGTGCCAAACGGCATGTCCACCGATACGGCAGTGGAGACGTCCTTAGCAGATCCAGCCTTAGCTAGCTCATCTGCCTGTTCGTTTCCAAAGAAACTGCTGTGAGCGGGTACCCAGATGAGGGTAGCGTCTATCTGACCCCCCAGTCTGGATAGCAGCTCTTTGCATTGGGCTACCAGAGTAGACGACGTAGTGAACGACCTGAGAGATAGGAGTGCCGCCTGGCTATCGACAAAGATACCGACTCTACCCTGAACACCCCTATCAATTAACAGCCTCGCCGCCTCCCTTATAGCCAGTATCTCAGCCTGAAATACGCTGGATTCATCTGGGAGACGGAGCGAGAGTTTTATTCCAAGGTCCCTCGAGAAGACCCCTGCGCCTACACCACAGATCATCCTTGATCCGTCAGTATACACTCTGAAGTTGAATTCCCTTTCTAAGTTACCCCTTCTCCACTCCCGCCTGGATGGTAAGAGGACTTTGAATGAAGTGTTAAAGTCTAAGTGAGGTACTATATAGTCGGTGGGCTTCCTCAGTGTCGGTGGTAGCCGGCCAGGGATTCTTGCGTGGCCATAGTCCCTTGACCTCCACCTCCCTGATGCCGCTAGTCTTGCCGCACTGCTTGAGGATGCCCGGAGTACATAAAGGTCAATCGGAATTAGGTTTAGTATAGCATTCAGCGCCTCTGAAGGACTAGTACGTAGACAACCAGTAATCCCGATGGAAGCAGATCTCTGTATCCTGTATAGTTGATCTACTACATATTTTTTACTTGTGGCGGGCCACCATACTAATGACCCGTAAGTCAGTATAGGGCGTACAATTGCTGTGTACATCCACTTAGGCATTGTGGGTTTTAGGCCCCATCTGGAGCCAAACATTCTCCTACAGGAGTAGTAGGCAACTGTTGCCTTTTTTATTCTATGGTGTATATTTGGTTTCCACGATAGCTTCGTGTCCAGGATAACTCCTAGGTATTTTGCCGTGTCCGAAAGGGACAGTTCCAGATTATTCAGCCGAGGAAGTTTAAAGCTTTGGGTTTTGGTCTTTGTAGTGAATAGTACCAGTTCCGTTTTGCTAGGGTTTACTCCTAGACCGCATCCTGCAGCCCATCTACTGAGCATACCCAAGGCGTTGGACATGATATCGCTAATGACGTCCGTGAACATCCCTGATACCATTATTACTACATCGTCCGCGTAAGCCACAACTTTAACTCCTACAGCATCTAGTCTGAGAAGAATCGTGTTAACAACGAGAAGCCAGAGCAGCGGAGAAATCACCCCACCCTGTGGTGTTCCTCTACATGCCCATCTTGACATTTCGCTATTACCTAACGCTGCAGTGACATTTCTTGCCTTCAACATAGTAATGATCCAGTTGCTGATGTATTCCCCAACGTCTGCATCCCGGAGAGACTGTTGGATGGCTGCCACTGATACATTGTTGAAAGCGCCTTCTATGTCTAAGAAGGCAGCCAAGGTATACTGCTTGTTTTCTAGGGATCTCTCCACGACTCCCACCACCTCATGCAGAGCTGTTTCTGAGAGAATAAGCGATCCTTCAAGTCGATGCCTAATATGGGTGTCTAGTAATCTTTCTAGCGTCTTAACTAAGAAAGATGAAAGGCTGATTGGTCTGAAGTCTTTTGGATCCTCGTGACTCCTTTTTCCAATCTTGGGAATGAAAACCACTTTTACTTTCCTCCAGCTGGTCGGAACGTAATTGAGTGTAAGACAGAGTTCAAAGAACCTATAAAGCCAGGGAATAACAGAGCCCTTCGCACTCTGTAGCATCTTTGGAATGATGCCGTCCGGACCCGGCGATTTAAACGGTGCGAAGCTGTCAATAGCCCAAGAGATTCTCTCTGGGGATATTAAATCTCTATTGACAGTGTGTTGAATCCCACTAAATGGGAGGATTCCTATGGCCGTGTCAGTACAGCCTGGAAAGTGGGTGTTGAAAAGAATACTTAGGGATTCCGCGGAGGAATCTATCCATGACCCATCCCCCCTCTTAACGAAGGTTGGACATGTGCGGTTCATGGTCAGAGCCCTACTAAGCCTTGCGGAATCCCTAGTTCTATCTATTGACTCACAGAAATTTCTCCATGAGCTTCTTTTGGCGACCTTTATAGCTTTTTTATACGTTGCTAACTTATCCCGATAAGGCTGCCATGCTTTCTTCTCATAGCATAAATTGAAGGCCCTGCGTGCCTCCTTACGTAACTTTGAGAGTTCCGAGCTCCACCACGGAGGGTAACTTTTCTTAGTCTTTGTTAGGGGGCAGGATACTTCAAAGGCTTTCGTTATAGCCTTATTAAACGCCCCCACATTGTGTTCAAGTCCATCAAACGTATTCTCGATCTCTGGGACTCTTCTTAGTTTTTGCTTCAGGATCCCATTAAACCTATCCCAGTCTGTTCTCCTCGGGTTCCTGAAGCATTGCTTTTCATTGCCTAATGACGCGACTTCGAAGAATATCCAACAGTGATCCGAGAAGGATCTTTTATTGGATACCCTCCATCTATCAATCAAAGGTCTAAATCTATCATTTACAAGAGTGATGTCCAGAACCTCTTCCCACCCGCTAAACCTATCCGAACTCGGAAAGATGAAGGTCGGAGAGGAACCGGAGTTACATATGGTTAATTTATTAAGGTTTATGAAATCAAGGATATGCTCACCTCTGTCGTTGATTTCACTGCTACCCCAAATTGTATGCCTGGCGTTGGCGTCACAACAAAGTATGATGTCCTCATCAGCACCAATAGATGACATGAGAGCTTTCACTTCATCTGGAGGGGCTGCTTTGTCGTGCGCCATGTAGCATGATGCGATAAGGAAGCTGGTTCCATCTGTCAGCTCGACCCTCGCAACTGTAAGGTCCTCAGTACTGAACTGTGAACAGAGAAAGATTTTTATGTGCTTGTTGGCTATTAGACATGATCTGGGCTTACCATTTCCTTTAGCATATAGTACATTGTATGTGGACCTCGGGAACCCCTTGACCTCGGAGTTTGCTACCCATGGTTCCTGCACCATACAAATGTCGATGTTCTTTTCGACTGAGATAACAATTAGGTTATCTGTTGCACACTTCGAGTGCTTCAGATTTATCTGGGCGATTTTTAGAGCCATCGTGCTTATTCTTCAGCTAGCTGCATTCCTCCCAGGAGGTTGTTCGCAGCCTCGACAGCGTCGATATCAGCTTTTGTTGGGCGGGACACCTTTACCTTAGCGTCCCTGACCCCGAAAAATAGCTTGGAGCCTGCTTTCTCGAGCGCTTCCGCTCCAGACTCCGTGATGGAGAGGATTAGGCAGGTACCATTACTGCCATGATCTTCCGTGCGGATGACTGACCAGTCATCCATTGGAATGCTGTGGTTCTGTAGCTTCAGACACTAGCATTTTGTTACCATCCTTTCCAAGTTTTGGTAACCAAATCCTTGCCCGCGGTCTCATCGGTATTTCCTCCGCAGGGATGAGTTTAAGGCTTAACCCATCCCAAGTCTCACTAATCTTAGCGATACTTTCGCAGAGGAAGTACTTAGAAAACGCGTCCAAGCACTTGATCACCCTGTACCCCCGGTGTATCTCACCGGAGTCGAAGCGAGGAGCCGGCTTACCCTTATTGGAGAGGACGTAGTCCATTACGAGCTCAGCCAATTTGGATTCGATAGCCCCCCACTCCGTTGTTACAGGGAGAATCTTCCCATTTTTGGAATTCGCCAAGGCCACAAGAAGGTTATCCTTAACTACCTCGTTAAAGGGCCTTCGAGTGGACGACGAAGATGATCTTGAAGGAGAGGTTGTTTTCTGTACCTTCCTTTTTTTTGCTTCCTGGCCGCCCTCTGTCTGAGAGCGGTTTCTTTTTGAGCTCTTTCCTTCGGCAATTTGCTGGGAGGCCGCTCTGGACGTGCTTGGTAGGGAATTCATAAACTTACGATATTCCTCTACCACGGCCTGGTATCTCACCTTATCCTCGTGACTCCTTTCTCCGCATTCTTGGCGATCTTGTCAAGAATGAACACGGCCTTGGAGTATCTGGTTTTAAGGAGCTCTTTCTGGCTCCTTTTTTTTTGGTTTTCCTTCTGCCGGTTATCGGTCTCGATTACCGGTGTTGGGGGCACTTTTTTAGATTGTTGTGCGGATAGCGGAGTACTCTGTCTTTTACCCTCACTATCCGAGAGGTCGACTACTGTCTCCTGGCTGGAGGCAAGAATGTCGTCCTCTGAAGAGATTTCTTCCCTTCTGTTTTGGTTGTTTTTTTGTTATTTAATTTCTCCATATATTGTTCCCACGAGTAGGCCAGTAAGGGGATGGACCATCTGCGCAGTGACGGCGTACGCAGACTAGACAATTTTATTACAACCGGCCCGTGTCCTGGCGCCGGAGGGGAGCTGTTATCGACTAGTCTTCTTTTACCACTAACTAGCCATTCAGGTCCTCGGCACAGCTACCAATCACCTTGACCTTACAAGTGGGGGAGGGAAGGGATGTATGGGAGGAGGGAAGGGTGGATGAGGGATTATGGGAAATGGGAGGTGGAAGGGGGCGGTTAACCTTTGGTTGAGAAGGCCTTTTTATCTTCGTACTTCACGACAGGCCCTAAACGTACGGGTGTATGTACAGTGCCTGGCCTGAAGTAAGAGACACAGCCTCCCCTTAAGCCACCACATCGCGACAAGATAGTTAACCAGGTGGGGATTATTTTTGCATTTTCAGTGTAAAAAATTAGAATAATAAAAAGATATTTGCTGTTTTGTGGCTCCAGTTATAAGAACCGCTTTATTAAAAACTCTTTGCTTATATACTAATAATGAGAATTTTCTAGGCGCTAAACTTAAACAATTCTACAATTCATTAAGTGAAACATTGTATCAGGCTCTCATAAATTTTTGGTTGGTTGTACTTAGCAACTATACGGTTACTATATTGGATCATCATTAGAAAATTGCAAACTTGCAAAAATACTGTTTTATCAATTGAACTTTTCCATTCGATTACGATACGCGAGCAATTATGGTTTCTAAAATATCGGATTACATACCAAATATATATGTCATTAAACTTTGGACAAGATCAAAAACTGACCTATCTTAAGAAATTCATTTACATTTGTTTGTACGATTTTTTATTCATTTAGTTCTTCGAGTTCATTAGCTTTTGTTAGCATTTATGTTTATATGATCGTTTGGTTCTTTTTTATTTAGAGCAAATTTTGTAAGTCTACTTCATCTTCATATTCACTCAAGGCGATATATTTTGAATTTGAATAACTTTTTTCTTTTCCCTCAATACCTTTTCGTAACTAGGGAACAAACTGAAGGAAACCTTAGAGTTTACAAAATTTCGAATATGCCAAAATGTTAAATTGTGTCAATTATTACTGCTAGAACTTCAGCGGCATTTGATTCCTAACAAGCTTGTTTTGGTTCTGAACATAGACTACGTAAGGTATCCGCTGCCGTCGCATCAGTTTCAGGCAACTTTGCTATTCTTCGTTGTTCTTTTTGAAGAACTTGAGAAATCAGATGGAGGGCGATCACGTTTATTCGTTTTTAATACTTGTTCTTTAGGTGACACAGATACGTTTTTCAGCTTTACAAAAACAACCTCTTTTTTTAGCTAACCAGTCTGAATGATTTTCATTCACAAAACACACTTTCTTCGCATTCAAAATTAATTAATTTGATTACTTCATCATAAACTTGCTGTGATTTCACACAAAATTTCTTAATTTTATACGTGCTGATTCTTTTCCCAAATTTAAAAAAAGGTTCAAAATTGATTATTGGGGTGTTCTAGCTAGTTCCTATGCGCATTTCACTGGGGCTATTGCAGATCATCAGGGAACCTTTACCCAACATTTCTGAGAATAGCTAAATATATTATTTTAAACTTCGACTCAATTGAATCAGAAGCCTAAACAGATATCAAAGCTAGAACGGGAACTCAATAATCACTTATTTTCTTACTATGTCATACTACAACTGGCTGGCTTTTTTTAAACTCTAAGTGTAGTTGTAAGAGATACAGAAAACATTTCGCCGAAAGGTTCAAACCTTCTTAGATCAGCAAAGCTCGAAAATTTTCATTCTTGAAAATATGCATTGACGGGATGTTTCTAGGATGTCGAATAAAAAAATAACTATCAATAACAACAGAAATGTCAGTCTTATTACAACAAGGGAGATACACAATAAACATAGAGGTTAAGCTAGTATATTGAATATATATATAAAAAAACTGCACTTGAATGAAACATAATTTTTAACTATAGATGTGTGTCAATATTTACAAACCAATTTGGTAATTGTCTTTAATTGGGAAACTAACTAAAACTCGTAAGTATTTTTTACAAAGAATAATAAAAACCGTGTTAATAAACACACTTTTTAAAAATCAGTACTTTACATAAACTACACACAATTTATTAGGTTATTATTTCTTAAAAGTAATATCAATACAATTACATTAATTTCCATTTTAATTATTTTAATTGGGCACTTTAATTAAATGTATTTTAACAATTTAATATTCACTTTGTTTTCACAGTCGCTTAATCAACTTTCTACTTCAATATAAAATCGCACTTTAATTGTTTGCTCTTAAAAATTACTGTTAGAAATTATCAAAACAAATTCAGAAGAGAGAAATTTGATGGCATTAGAGGCTATTTATTTCGCTACAAACCCAATATAGAAAAAATTTTATTTTTGTCATATGGGCGCAACCACAGTGCGTTGCTACCACGAACCAAATAAATTAATACAAAAATTGTGCAATGGGATATTTATCTGAGCTGATTCTGATGACTGGAAGAAGGAGTTGATTAAGATGTAGAATGCATGACCATGAACAGATTTCGGCTGGACTGCGGATGGTGTGTGGTTTGATATGCGATGAACCTTCTTGATGCTGTAGTGCTACTGCTGATCTATGGTTGTGATGAATATTTACATTTGAAGTATGGTGTTTCACTGGATTTTGATTGCTGTAGTGTTGATTTGGCTGAATTTTGATATGGTGTCAATTGGATGTAATCATATTTTGGTGTTGTTTATGCGGATGAGGACGAAGCTGAGATGTATTCTTAGCTTGCCGTCGTGATAGTTTGGGGTAGTAAAATTTAGATTAAAAATAATTGAGCTGCGGTATCGTTTTTATTTTGCAGTTCAATTTTATATTGCTGTGAACCAATTGTTTGATGTGATAAAATGTTGGTGCCGCGTAAATGGAGAAATAGGATAATTTTGTTTTGGTTCAGTTTGATATTGGTGCAATTTTATGCGAATGATGAAATGTAGTTATATTCTAATTTTGCGGTCACTTAATGTTCATGATGTTTAGCTGTGCTCAATTATAGTTTCGGAGGAGTTAACGCTGATGACATTGAATTTTTCGACGTTTTTTTAATTGAGGCACATAAATTTAAAAAAAAAAATTGTAAACAATTTTTAGTTAACTTGAAAAAAAAACACTAGTAAATTAAGTTGGTTATTCGTGTAAGTGAAAATCATGATCATATAGCCAAACCCGGTCACGTGCACGTACAACAGAAATGTAACCGCGGACACCTAGTTATAATTATGTATTTAACTGCATGCACCATCTGACGACTTTTGATGCGCTTGGCCTCCTTGCCTTTCTCAACCATGTCCTGGTGGCTAAATTTTTACCCAAGACCCACTTGAATGACCTTACCTTACCAAGCTTTACCACACCCACCTTGGAAAGGAAACGCAACTAATTTAATTCATGTATTTATACAAAGCTGGTTCAATAAAAAACTGTTTCAGCATTAAATAATGCTCTTTGTGTCCCTGACTATTAATATTATTTTCTTTTTCGTTGCAACATCTAATTTAGGTTAATTTTTATTTTTGAAATAGTCTTATTTGTGGGTTTAAATTTCCATACACCAATAAAGTTTTTACCGTTTCCTTTTTTTATTAAAGAAATATTTTAATTTGTTTATTCTTTAAGAAGATTCAAGACTACTCAATGAAGGTTAAAACTTCAGCTTAGCAACACACTCTGAAAAATTTTATGAAGTCGAGATATAAAGATCGGACAACAGAATTCAAAAATGTCTCCACTGACGGGTTAATAATTAATTAAGTTCACTTTCGTCAATTACGAAGTTTCAAAGCTTGATTTCTAAATTTGTCTGTGACGTATTGGGGAAGTGACACATATTTATCAAATTAATAATATAAAAGTTCGACAATATGATATTTGATAAATGAATATAAAATACAATATAATACAAACTTGTTTTTAATATAAAGCAGTAAAATGAAAACCAAAAGATACATTTTATAAGAAATTGAAAAGAACTTACCAACCACGTTGTTTCGATATCCGACTATGTATTTGCTGAAATAAATGGTATATTCAATGTAAACTTCATCATCTTGATCCCCTTTGTTGACTAAATTCGCTCGAATTTTCGGCTTTACTTTGACCATGGAGCCGAATATGAGTTGTTCCTCTCTTGTATTGTTTTCATTCTTATTTTGGTTAAAATACAGATTAATTAAATGATATACACTGCTTTCCATTAGAATAAGGCTAGGTGTTTCTAGCATGGATTCACAGATTTTCACCTGATAAATTTTGAAATGTTAAGTCTTCTTCTGTAATATTTTTCAAAATATACTATCTTGAAATTTGAAATATTTGATGCAGATATAAAAAAGAAACTATTTTACTGTTTAGTACCTCTTGCTTATCGTTTCATTAGAATAAGGCCACAAAACAGAATAACAGCTCCTAACAAAATTTGTCCAAAAACTAATATTTTTTATTGTGCTAATAACCAATTGGTGTACTTTTTTTAATATTATGGAAATGGATATAAACGTTACACAAGTTGTAGAAACGACAATTTTTTTTAACGATAGGCAAGAGGTACCAATTAACAAAATAGTTTCTTTTTTATATCTGCATCAAATTTCAAGATGGTATATTTTAAAAAAATATTATAGAACAAGACATGGCAAAATTTGTCAGGAGAAAATCAGTAAATCCATACTAAAAACGCCTGGCCCTATTCAAATGTAAAACACTGTATGTTTTTCCCAAGTTCCCAACCATATTTTAATTATTCAATTAGATTTTGTTTTTTTTTTTTTAACTTCCCGCTAAGAAAATTTAAAATAAAAAACAAACCGGGAAGTTACTGGTTTTACCACGTTTTAAAATATCGAGTTTTCACCAGATCATGTCGCACATTGGTTCAAGAGCGGCATTAATTCATTTTTTTATGTCTCCTGACTTACCTGATTTTTTTACAGTTTGTAACAAACAATCTAGCTATCATGTACCAAAAATATTAGGTTTATATCTTTATTGTTCTTTTGTCCTTTTTTAATATACATTTGGATTCTGTAAACTATATATACAAATAAAAAAATTTCAAAATTAAAAAAAACAAGTAAAAGTGCTATATTCGGCTGTGCCGAATCTTAAATACCCTTCACAGATGTAATTCTTCTTTCTTTCTTTCTTGCCAAAACAGAAAGTAGGTTTAATTAAAAAATCAAAATGATGTTATCGGTTACTTTTATATTTAAGAAAACGTTTAAATTATTCGGCTAGGAAGCTAAATGTTTGGCTTTTCTTATATCTAATACCTATGAACGTCTTTCAAAAATATTATATACATATATTTAATTTACAAACAAAAAGAAAAAATCTGTTTCATGTACCCCAAAAAGTTCTAATTGTCCAACAGTAGAATCGTCTTTTAGATGTTGTTGGTTTTTAATACCAGATTACTTCTTTCTGAATCAGCAAATGTCGATTTTCCAACTCTGGAACCGATTTTTTAGTTTTTAAAATGTTTATTACCAGTTTAATTCTTAGCGAAGCATAAAATATGTTTAATTCACTCAAAAAAACCAAAATTGGGAACTTATATGGTTACTTTTATGTACCAAAACCGAATTTTTAATTTTTTGATACTAATTAAATTTTTTCTGAAATATAAAATAGGGTTAATTCACTAAAAACACAAAATTTGGAATTTATGTTAATTTTAATACTTTTATGTGCCAAAAATATTTCAAATTTCCAACTCTGGAAGCGTATTTTTATTTTTTACCAATGCAATTCTTAGTGAGGTGTAACATAGTTTTACTTGAAAAAAAAATTAAAACTTTTAAACATTTTGGTCACTTTTATGTACCATAAAATATTTCATTTGTCCAACCCTGGAGTCGAAATTTTGATTTTTTTAAGATTTTAATACCAATTTTGTTCTTCCTGAATTATAAAACAGCTTTAATTAGCAAAAAGAAACAACGTCAATTGCCTTCTTAGTTACTTTTATGCAGAATAAATAAATCAATTTCCCAACCCTGGAAACGAAATTTAAATTTTTTTACCACTGCAACTCTTAATGAGGCATGAAATAGTTTTATTTAAGAAAAACTTAATATTTGTAACCATTTAGGTCATTTTTATGTAGCACAAAATATTGCAGTTATCCAACTCTGGAATCTAAATTTTGATTTTTTTTTAGTTTTTGATATAAATTTTCTTTTTCCTGAACTAAAAAATAGTTTCAATTAGTAAAAAAAAACAAGGTCAATTGCCTTTTTGGTTACTTTTATGTAAAAAAAAATCAATTTCCCAACCCTGGAAGTGAAATTTAAATTTTTTAAAATTTTCTTTATAAATGCAAATCTTCATTAGGTATAAAGTAGTTTTGTTTAAGAAAAAAAATCGAATTTTGAAACCATTTTGGTTATAACATGTACTACAAAATATTGCATGTACAAAAAAAAAATTGTTAAATTTTTTAAAATTTTCTTTATAAATGCAAATCTTCATTAGGTATAAAGTAGTTTTGTTTAAGAAAAAAAATCGAATTTTGAAACCATTTTGGTTATAACATGTACTACAAAATATTGCATGTACAAAAAAAAAATTGTTATGAAGTTTTTTTATTTAACACATTGTTGTCACAATACTAATATATAAATGAAATTTATTTGTTGGTGCAATAAGTATATGAAATGCATATAGACATTGCTTAATTTCATTTATAAAAAAAAAAATTAATTTTTCCAACCCTGGAAACGAAATTTTAATTTTTTTTGTTTTTTTTATCAGTGCAACGCTTCTTGAGGTATAAAGTAGCTTTATTTAAGAAAAATTGCAAATTTTTTACCATTTTGGTAACTTTCATGTACCATAAAATATTGCACTTGTCCATCCCTGGATTCGAAATTTTATTTTTTTTTAATTTTTGATACCAATTTTGTTCTTCTTAAATTATAAGACAGTTTTAGTTATCAAAAACAAAAAAAAATAACAACATCAGTTGCCTGTTTGATTACTTTCATGTATAAAAAAAATTCAATTTCCCACCCCAGGAAGCAAAATTTGAATTTAGAATTTTCTTTTCTTTTTGCCAATGCAAATCTTCATGATGTATAAAGAGGTTTTGTTAAAGAAAAACTTAACATTTTTAACAATTTTAGTTACTACATGTACTACAAAATACGGAATGGGCCGAAAAAAAAAATTTTAATTTCCCATCCCTGAAAAATTTTATTTTTATTTTTTTAGTTTTTAATACACCATTGAGACTTCCCAAAGCACGAAATAGGTTTAATTTACAAACATTAAAAAAAATAATTGATTTTTGGTATAAATTTTGCGTCGAGAAATAGGTGTAAGCTTCCCAGCTCTGGAATCATACTTGGGATCTTTCTGAATTTCGATAGCAGCCTGTTTAAGTTCATTTCCAATCCAAGGGTCCAAGAACGAAGTCTCTAGCTCTTCTGGGGGCTTGGGAAAACCGATTTCACGTACAGACGGACGGACAGACGGACATCGCTCAATCGTCATCGCTATTCATAAGGATGCAGAATATATATACTTTATGGGGTCCCATGTGCATATCGAAGAAATTACACACGGAATGACAAACCTATATATCGTTAGCCAAACATGCAAATATGCTAAGTCCAGTTTTACACATTTTTCAGGAGGAAGAAAAAATTTTCTAACTTTTTCTGTTTTAAATTTTTTTTTAGTCTGTAAACGCAGGAATGTTTTATTTATTACGCCGTTTAGATGCGAATAATCTCCCGATCAAATAAAATACAAGAATGAAGTTATTTGATGTTTTTGGACTTAGCATATTTGCATTTCATGATTTTTATTTTTTTTTTTTGTGGACTTACCATATTTTCTTATAAAGTGGTATTATTGTTATTTTAAAGAAACAAAATTTGTTATTAATAGTTATATTTTTTTATTTTTATTAATTAGAAAGAAAACAAAAGAAATAAAAAAAATATTGCACAAGTTGTAAATTAAAAAATTAAATGTAATGAAATTAATGTAATAGTTTTCAAAATAACACAAAAATAACAGTCTTTTCATTGCTGTTAACAAATGGGGTATTGTTTATAAAAAGTTATGCTGCGTACAAGGTGAACATAATGTGCTACTCATGTGGTAATTCATCATAATATTTATGGTGGTCTTTGGGTAGACTTGCTTTTAAATATTGCAGGTCTTCGTATTTTTTGGCAGTTATTTTTCTTCTTTAGGTGTATAGTCCAAGGAAGTTTGAAAAATGCATAGCTTTTACACTTTTGTTTATTTTTTGGGGTAAAGTACTCCAGTCATCCGGAAATCGGAGTTTAAAAAATACTTCGCCATTTGGAGTATATTTCATACCACGAATATCCGTCACCTTCGCATCGCCTTTTCCATGACCAGGTCGAATACTTTTAAGAAATCGAATATTTTTAAAAGTTTTAAAAAACGTATGATCCAAATACATGACATCATAGTGTTCAGATTTCTTACGGGCTAATTTGCATATTCCAATGGGACGTCAATGTTTCTGTTTTTTAAAGCACGTTCTATTGTTGAGTGAACACTGTCTGCTTCCGTTTGGGTGTGACCGACTTCAAGTAATTTTTGCTCAATAATAATGCCATGTTTTACAGCACAATTAAGCAAGGCATTACTCATTACACAGTTACGGTTTTGATAGGTACAACCGTCTGTGTAAAACATTATTTTTGCTGGATTGTTATTGGCAGGGAGAATTATTCATTTTCAGCAAACATAATTTGTTTTGGAATTCTGTGTGGACTTAACATATTTGCGTTTTGTGTATTGGACTTAGCATATTTTCATACCACTGCGAAACGAAGGGGAAAAACGACTTAACAGTATTTTTTTTTCTACATGATGTATTTTTGATTGTTCTATCATTCTGTATCAAAATCTAAATTTTTATAAAAATGGACTTAGCATATTTGCATGTTTGGCTAACGATATACCCTTTCACTTTTTTGTGAAGGGTATAAAAATTTCTTTACTACTAAAAATGGTCCAAAAATATTTATTTTCTCTAACATCTATGGCTTGTATCTATTGATCTTCAACTGCCTCTAGCCCCAGACTTATATCACATTAAAGCTTGAAGTCTCAGCTAACGATTTATTAAAAATTTAGCTGCTCATTTTTGCTCGTAAGCAATTCCGGTATAAAAAACTTAAAAAAGCTAGGAAAAATTTCCTTCACAAGCATGTTATTGCGCATGCAATAACAACTTTGTTTTTTTATACCCTTCACAAAAAAGTAAAAGGGTATATCTAGGTTTGTCATTCCGTGTGTAATTTCTTCGATATTCACATGGGACCCGCTAAAGTATATATATTCTCGATCCTTATGAATAGTGATGACGATTGAGCGATGTCCGTCTGTCTGTACGTGAAATCGGATTTCCTAAGCCCCCAGAAGAGCTAGAGATTTCGTTCTTGGACCGTTGGATTGGAAATGAACTTAAATAGAGTGGTATTGAAACTCGAAGTACGGTTCCAGAGCTGGGAAGCTTACACCTATTTCTCGACGCAAAATCAATACCAAAAACCGATTATATTTTTGGTTGCTTGTAAAATAAACCTATTTCATGCTTCGGGAAGCACCAATGGTGTATTAAAAACTAAAAAAATAACATTTTTTTCTCAGGAATAGGATGTAATAACCAAAATTGTTAAAAGTTTTAAATTTTTCTTAAATAAAACCTTTTTATACATCATGAAGATTTGCATTCGTCAAAAAAAAAAAAAATTAAATTTTTTTATACATAAAAGTAACCAAAAAGGCAACTGGCGTTGCATAAGTTACTATCATCTTCAGATCCATATATAAATTCATACTGTAAACAGTTCATGAAGGATATATTGAAATTTTCTGATGAAGTAAAAAATTTGTTATGTTAATAAAGGTACACGAATTACTTTATTTTTAAATTTTGTTTATATGTTCTTCCATTTATTTACAGATATTTTCATTATATATGGACAATGTCCATTGGACATGAATGTTTTATATTTTAATCAAATAAAAAACACGGAAGTTTAAATCTGTGTAGCTTTTTTAAGCGATCTAGTTTTTTTAAGAAGAAAAATATTGCATTTTACGTGGTTAGTTTATGTGAGAGGTGGGCGTGGCTGTTTTTTACCATTCATTAATATTAATGTTTCATTAAATTTAATGTTTTTTCACCATTCATTAATATTATCATAAAACTGCAATAAGCAAAAAATTGTGACTACGATGACTTTTAACTTTTGTGTTATATGGGAAGTTGGCGTGGTCATGCTCGGATTTTTTCCATATTTGCAGTATTTGTTTATCACAACCCAATATTAGGCTATACCAAAATTCAAGACTCTACGATGTCTCCTTCTATTTACTGCCTCCAATCATATGAAGCTGAACCACCGTGTGTCGTTTTGAGGTTGTCACTATATCTCTATACATGCATGGGTGTGTAAGTATGTGACCCGCTTCAGAAGTTATGAACGGCTGAACCGAATCGAACCAGCCTATCAAACCTAGGTTTACTGTGCCCATTGGGACTGGTAGATTTTGAGAAATATAAAAAATATCAACTAAGAAAAAAAAATTTTCAAATGTAGTTTGCTTAAAATAATATTTAAACACCTCTATCAATTGATTTCAAAAACTAACCAAAACCGCCTAATGCATTCGTGAGATATCGAAAAATATTAAGAAATTAAAAAAAAATTATTTATTTTAATAAACTCCGAAGTTATATATCTGATCGATTAGTGTTCTAATCAGCCTAGTGCCATTTCAAAGAGTTCTACCAAACTTAGATTTCCCGTCCGAAATCTTAAAAATACTAAGAACCTTTTTTCAAAAGCCGTTTTTAGAATAACTTTTAAACAACTTATCGATCAGTTCTTGACATTAAATCACCACTAACCGGGTGATGTTACGATGTGGTTAAAATTAGCGGGAAGGTGCAGCGATTTACTTTCATTACTGCTTTCTTTAAAATAATACAAAAGTCGTCTTTAATAATTTTCAGAGCAATGTCTATTAATAAAATATACGACGACTGTTTGATTACTTCGTGACAGGGGAAATTTAATCTGAAGTTTCCCCACAGTTTACCAGCAGTTACTACTAATTCAGGTTTCGACATCTGTGCAACTCTCATCATTCAGTGGTTTTCATACTAAATGTATTACACACCAGAGATCTCAGAAATGTACAACAAAATTTAGTGTACACCTTTAAAAAAATTTAGATTTTGAATGCACTATAAACATTGTCTTTCTCTCATCGTGTACACCTTCTACTTGTGTACAATTATGAGTGTACACGTGTACATCTCGTGCATATGCTTTTGCAAAAAAAAAACACATGAATGGGAGATGCCATATTTCTATACACATAATACTCTACCCAATTAGATGATGTGTAGAGTACAAGTCTCTGTAGTGATGGAAATAATAATATATTTTGAAACTTGTTTTCCTGGGGCCAAATTACGGCATTCGATTCGAATCGAAATTTCAATACAATTTATATACAAATTTCGATCGATATCGAATGCCGTAATTTGGCCCCTGGCATTTTTATATTAAAACATGAAGTCACTTGTTGCATAAATACCGATCGTTTTATTACTGAAAGTATAGTTACCTCTTTCACGTTTCATTTCATTTGCAAAAAATCCAAAATGGAAAAAAGCGGCATTTCTATTGTTTTTTTATTGCTTGCCCGAAAAATGAAAATATTTATTTGACACTTTTTATGATGAGTAAATCTGTTTTTGTGGTGTTATTGTTATGTGTACGCCGCACACACACACATTAATTTTATGAGTTTACGAAACAAATATAGTACAATGTTATCATCTCCGCAAATGTGCATACGTACATAAAGTGAATTCAATGTTTTCAATGGCTTCAATGTACATATACACTTGAGGTTCGATGCACAGTTCTGTACACTGAAGATATGTATATTTGTGTATAAAGTGAGGCATGCATACATATTTCAATGTCATGTTTTTCAATGTCGTTGATGTAAACTTGTGCGTACAGAGGATAAAATATGTACACTATTTCGAACTCTGTTACACACCTCTAATATAAAATTCTTCAACTCTAAACCAAATACGTGGTTTTTTTGCTAGTACAAAACCGAGAATTTTTTAAATCACACTTGATCCCAGACGTCAACAGTTTGTTAATGATTATAAAATACAAAGAGAACATTTGTTAAATAGTACTCGTAGCACAGTTTCAAAACAACTTTATCAAATCTATTTCAATAACAAGTAAAAACGTTATATTCGACCGGGTCGAATCTTAAGTACCCTCCAAATATTTAGTAAGTAAATTTAAAATGTTTAACTTGGTGGGACAGAGTTGCCCACTAAAGGGGGCGGGGTTCAAAAATTGACAATATCATGTTTTCCACAGACGAACTTATGGGCATTGCTAGACCGTTTTAGACTTCATCACTGATCAAGAATATATATACTTCATGGGGTCCAATTCTCTTTGGAGGGTATTAAAACTGTAATTTGCTTGGGTCACTCTGGCAAGGGCTGTGAGGGAAATATTTCATCTTTGTCATAAAACTCTAAAAATAAATGTTTGGGATAATTATATACAAAATTTAAAAAAAAAAAAAATTTATAGGGTCATTTAGGGGGAGGAAGGGGTAGAGCAGAGTAGTACCAGGTTACGTCTCAGCTTCGTCATTAAAGCTTAAAAATGTTATTTTCAAGGAATGTAGGCTTAAGTAAAACAATTTGTTACATTTTTACACTATTTTTGCATACAATAACGCAAACTTAAGGGGGCGGGGTCCAAAAATTACTTTTTTTTATTTTATGGGCCCAAGTTCAACGCTTTGAACCTTCTTTAATATAAAAATATATCATTTGCTTAACAAAATTACAACAAAACTTAAACAATTTTGTTGTTTTTCAGAGGTTGGTTTCGTTCTTTTTAGGGGAACTTGTTTCCCTCATGCCCGATTTAGCCCATCTCCGAACTTAACCTGTGCTATCCTTCAAGATATATTTATACCAAATTTCAAGAGTCTGGCTCTTTTCGTTTGGACTGAATCGCGATTTCCACAGACGGACCGACATGCTCAGATCGTCTTAGATTTCATCACTGATCAAAAATATATATACTTTATGGGGTCTCAGGTGGATATTTCGCTGCGTTACAAACGGAATGACAAATTGAATATACCCTCCACATTCTTTTTTGGAGGGTATAAAAATAATCGGTTTGGTTAAATATTTAAGTGACGTGTTTATAATTGTAGTTGACACTGTTTAATTTATTCATTGTGATAAATTTTAATCGCGCCTTACTTTTTCTCAATTCAGTGTTTGGCGTTTTAGTTTATTTTATTAGTTGGCATTTTTCCTATTAGTTTTTAATTTAAATTACACAAGACTTGTAAAAATAATTAATCTAAAAAATGTAATTAAATTGTAGCAAATAAGTAAATGTTATCAAAGAAACGCTAAATATAACATAAAATATCTATATGAAAATTGTCCGTAAAAATACAGGATACACAAATAAATATATGTAAGTTAATAATTAGTAGAACTACAGGTATATTTATTTATATGATTGATGTGTAAATTTGTAATTCTTCAGCTGAACATAATTTGCATGATCGAAACATTTATACTTTATTTGTGTTTGTTATGGTTACAATTAAGCAAATTCGTTTGGTTCATTGTGGGTGGTATTCTCTTTAAGACATGTGAAATAATGTTAAATTTTATAAAACATTGCTTTGCTTGTTGTCATATGTCTATATGATTGAGGACCAAGTTTTTTAAATCACTTTGCGTTAGTGAAGTTTATACATATGTACACAAAAATAAAATTTCAAAAATCTGTCTTTTATTCAAATATTAATCATTTTGTAAGGCAATGCAACGCATGAATCTCTGCACGTTTGTTTGGTGAATAAATTGTTTTTGCTTTCCCATAAATATAATTAATGCAAAGTGGTTTACAAAATTAGGGCCTAAATTTCATTGGCTCTGAAAAAAAGAGTACTCAACTTTTATTAAATCATGATATAACAAGGCATTTAAATACTCGTATGACAGTTTTTATGATGCCAATGAATTAATGATTTAGGTGATTAATAGTTTTCTGGTTCATTTACTTTTGAAGTAATATAATTTGCTATTCGAATGGAATTACACTGTGACTACCCTGAACAGCATTAGAATCGGTTTTAAGGATTTTAACAACATTACACATGAGATGCTGTACAGAAAAGAACCAGACTTTAGACCCATATACATTTATACATATTATAAAAAAAATCAAAAGAAATGTAATAATAATAAAGTTAATAAAATATTTGTGTTTAACTCCAACAATATGATGTTTGTTTATAAATTATGTATTTCCAATGGAGCTAAATGTTCGAACAGGTAATAATAAGTTACTTTAAAGGCCACCACTGCCCTAAAGTCTATGCTAAAAGGTAAGATTATTGATTTGTAATATATTTCTTTTATAACTATCATGTGGACTCTGCGTACTGTCTTTCATGTGAAGTATGGATTTTGGCATAACAAGAAATTAATCAGCAAATGTATTGATTTCCTCATTTTTATATAAAAAACATGGTTCAGATAGACAATTTGGTTACTATTTCTGTGTTCATATATAGGTTTTTAATTGAAACAATATTCAGTTAATTGACAATATCGTTTTGGTGTATTTGAACTGAAAAAAAATTTAAAAATATTATTGTTTACATTTTGTCTGAACTTTTTTTTTGTTTTTTATCATAAATATTCATATCAATATTCATGACTAAGCTTGGGGTTGAACTCCGAACCCACCGCTTCATAGTCTCGTGTTCTACTACTTCAGCCAACAGCATTAGTCAAATTTCAACAAAGTGTATTCAATAAGTACTTTCGTTGTAAAAGCTTTTCACTGAACACAATTCTGACAGTGTTGCATTATAAATTTTACTCATTATTACAACAATTATCTCTTAGTTGCCAATAAGTTAATTGTAATTTTTATATGAAAATTTAGTCTCAATAATGGCCTTCGCTATTATAATTTAATATTGCTTTATATGTGAACACCATATAAGAGCCAAATAGCTCACATTTATAATATTTGTTTGCTTTTCCTGTCAGAAACAAACAGCGCACTTACGACATTCAGGATTAAAGTTACCATACCTACTAAATACACATTTACAAATATAGATATGTATCTGTTTGCGAAACGAGTTTCTCAAAGATATTGATACAATAGAAGAACACTGCTGCAAGAAACAAGTTTGATCACAATCGCAAATAAATGAAATTCACATGCCGGCAAACATAATGAAAAAAAGAATACAGTCGGTAAAATAAAATTCGGACACATAAACAAAATTTTTGCATGCTTGGTGAAATGTTCTGACAATAGCATTTCGCATACCTTTTTAATTGCCACAGGAAGTCGAAAAACATATTTATGATCTGTGAACCGCAATAGCAGCAACTTTTGAAATTTTAAATCAAAGTGCATAAATTAGTGAACTAAAGTTTTGTTACACTGAAGGTACGGTCACTTTTATCAAATATTTTCCCAAAAAAGCGTAACCACTTAATACTAATGAAAACCCTTAAAATTCAATCAAGTGTTTATTGAGATAAGTGGTATTGTATTCCATGGAACTATTTATTAGTTATTGTATGAAACTATTTTACTCAATGAATGAATGAAAATTTTTTTCATTAGTTTTAATGTTAAGCATTGAAGCTAAAATAAAATCTGCACAAAAACCTAAATGTGAAAATAGCTCAAGTTCTTACAAAAAAACGTCGTCCATTAAAAGTGTTAACATCAAAAAGAGGACGGGTAAAAAAACACAATACTCAATCTCTACTACCTGTTAACTTAGCAAAATTTTTCAATATAACATTTTTATACTCTCCAAAAAATAATTGGATGGTATATTCACTTTGTCATTCCGTGTGTAAGGCTATAGTATATGTATATATTCTTGATCAGTGATGAAATCTAAGACGATCTAGCCATGTCCGTTCGTCTGTGGAAATCACGATTCAGTCCAAACGAAAAGAGCCAGAGCTTTTTGGTATAAATACATTTTGAAGGAAAAATTTTCCCCTAAAAAGAACAAAACCAACCTCTAAAAAATAACATAATTTTTCAAGTTTTTTGTTCGTAATTTTGTTTAGCAAATGATATATTTTTATGTCAAAGAAAGTCCTCGCCGCCTTTAGTGGGCGTTGAAGTAACATATTACATGGAAAACTAGTATAAATATTTAACAAATTGTACAGTTTAAGCCTAC
Source organism: Linnaemya tessellans (assembly GCA_951800035.1). Classification (NCBI taxonomy): domain Eukaryota; kingdom Metazoa; phylum Arthropoda; class Insecta; order Diptera; family Tachinidae; genus Linnaemya; species Linnaemya tessellans. The sequence continues at coordinate 75,045,356 of OX637535.1, forward strand.
ATTCCTTAAAATTTTAAGTTTAAAGCTTTTATGACGAAGTGAGATACCCCTGATATTCTCTCTACTCTACCCTCCCCCCACCTTTGACCCTATCAAAAAACTTTACACTTAATAACTCCAAAAACTTACTCTTTAGTGTTTTATGCCAAAGATGAGATGTCTACTCCACGGCTCTTCCCGGAGTGACCCCTACAAAATAGGGTTTTTATTTACTAAATATTTGGAGGGTATTTAAGATTCGACCCGGTCGAAGTTTTAGCCTTCTCTCAACTCAACTTATTTACATTAAACAAGTAAAAGTGATATGTTCGGCTGTGCCGAATCTCAAATACCCTTCACAGATGTATTTGTTCTTACAAAAAGTTGGTTTAATTAAAAAAAATGTTGCCATCAGTTACTTTTTTATATTTAAGAAAACGTTTAAGTTTTCCGAATAGGAAGGCCCTTCTTAATTCTTATAATGTTTAATTTACAAACAAAAAGAAAAATTCCGTTTCATGTACCCCAAAAAGTTCTAGTTATCCAACCGTAGAATCGTCATTTAGATTTTTTTGGTTTTCAATACCAATTTATTTCTTCCTGATATATAAAGTAGGTATAATTTATCATAAAAATCAGAAATAGCAAATTATATGGTTTGTAAAGGTGTAGGGAGAAAATATAAATTTAATATTCTAATTATGCCGGCGTCTGAAACCCCCACTGGGAAGATTTGATTCTCAGGCAGGTTTATATGCCTAGATTAGAAAAGCAGATTCTCATGCTTTGTTTTGCGAAATGCGAATTTTCTTTATTTTACAAATACTTTCCTTATATACTACTTATGAGAAGCCTTAACTTCTCTAGTATTGAGTGACATTACTTATCACTCAATTGAGTTTCTATTATAAATATCTACTTGCTACTTAAAATTAGAATATTGTATCAGGCAGTCAGTTTGTTTTTGTTATTGCTTTTGTTTTATATTTTGAGTCAAAAATGAAATAAACTGTAAAGCTGCAAGCTCAGCAAAATAACTATTGTACGTTGAACTTAATAATGTACAAGCAGGCACTGACCATATTAATATCGGATTGCTTCTAGCAAAAATTTTTAATAGCTAAAACGTGAAGCAATCGAATTCGTCACTGACCTATCACAACAAAATTAAACAATGTTTTTTATGTTGATAAAAAGATATGGATATACTACAGGTTACTTTTATGAATCAAAAAATATCGATATTCCAAACCTGAAATTGGATTTTTAATTTTTTTTGCTTTTAATACCAATATAACCCCTCCCGAAGTATAAAAGAGATTTCATTCACAAAATAAGGAGCTTATACATATGTACTAAAAAATTTCGATTTTCCAACCCTGGAACCGAATTTTGAATTTTTAAAATTTTTAATACCAATTTAATTCTTAGCAAAGTATAAAATAGGTTGAATTCACTGAAAAAAACTAAAATTAGGAACTTATATGGTTACTTTTATGTACCAAAAAATTTCGATTTCCGAACGCTAGAACCGAATTTTTAATTTTAAAATTTTTAATACCAATTTAATTCTCCCTGAAGTATAAAATAGGTTTAATTCACTCACAAAACAAAATTTGGAATTTATATGGGCACTTTTATGTACCAAAAAAAATTAAATTTTTCAACTCTGAAAGAAAAATTAAATTTTTTTTTTGTTTTTTTTTACCAATGCACCTCTTCATGAGGTATAAAGTAGTTTTATTTAAGAAAAATTTTAAGTTTGTAACCATTTTGGTCACTTTCATGTACTACAAAATATTGCAGTTATCCAACCCTGGAATCGAAATTTTGAATATTTTTGATACCAATTTTATTTTTCCTGAACTATAAAATAGTTTTAATTAGCAAAAAACCAACGTTAGTTGCCTTTTTGGTTACTTTCATGTATAAAAAAATTTCAATTTCCCAACCCTGAAAGCGAAATTTTAATTTTTGTTTCTTTTTTTTTACCAATGCAAATTTTTAGTATTAGATATAAAGTGGTTTTATTTCAGAAAAACTTAAAATTTGTAACCATTTTGGTCACTTTCATGTACTAAAAAATATTGCATGTAACAAAGAAAATCTCTCAATTTCCCAACCCTGGAAGGGAAATTTTAAGCCTGAATTCGAAATTTTGATTTTTGTTTTAAATAGTTTTAGTTAGCAAAAAAAAACATCAATTGCCTTTTTAGTTACTTTTATGTATAAAAAAATCGATTTCCCAACCCTGGAAGCGAAATTTAAATTTTTTTTACTAATGAAATCTTTATGAGGTATAAAGTGGTTTTATTTAAGAAAAACTTAAAAATTGTAACCATTTTGGTTATTAAATGTACTACAAAATATTGCATGTACCAAAAAAAAAACTAAATTTCCTATCCCTGTAAAAAATTATTTTTTTGTTTGTTTTTAATACACATTTGAGGCTTCCCAAAGTATGAAATAGGTTTAATTTACAAACCAAAAAAAATTTGTTTTTGGTATTAATTTTGCATCGAGAAATAGGTGTAAGCTTCCCAGCTCTGGAACCGTATTTCGGATTTTTCTGAATTTCAATACCTATTTAAATTCATATCCTATCCATCAGTCTAAGAACGAAGTCTCTAGCTCTTCTGGGGGCTTGGAAACCCCGATTTCACGTACAGACAGACGGACATCGCTTAATCGTCATAGCTATTCATAAGGATCCAGAATATATGTACTTTACGGGGTCCCATATTAATATCGAAGAAATTACACACGGAATGACAAACCTACACTGACAAAATTATGACAGTAACGGAATGTATTTTGTTCAAGAAGTTTTCCGTTCAGTCATTTTTAAATGCATAAGCATTTAAAAATGTAAGCAAATTTATTTTTAACTGATTCTAACAGTCATTCAAAAAAGTAACTACACATTAATACGGATTTTCTGTTGCTTTCAATATTGTCCGTTGTTTATTTGTAAGTATATTCACAATATTATTAAAGAAACGGAATGTACTTCATTCAAGAAGTATTCCGTATAATAATTCTTAAATGAACAATCATTTAAAATTTTAAGCAATTTTAATTTTAACTGATTCAAACAATACTATTTCTCTTTGAGCTAACAAAATAAAAGAGAAAAGCAATATTTTTTACAGATTTAAGTCTGTTAATTTTTTAACATTTAAAATTAAATGATATTTTTGTTAAAGTTAAATGAATAATAAGTTGACCGGTTTTTAATCGAATATTCATTTATTTTATATGACAATTTCAGTTAATTTTACGTACAGAATATTTTGAGTGTATATATACATAAGTTTTCAATTTTTCGTTAAGGGTATAAAAGTATGGAAATATTCCCATGTTTTCAGATTTTTCTCATTATTTGTTTACCAAGATCTATGTGTGAACCGAATTTCGACCCTATAGCTACGAGTGCAATTTTTAGTTAACTTCTTCACCAGGACCTACCTGTAACAGCTACGGTAGAAGTGCCTTATACAAATAGAACACGTGTACAGTTTTTTCCATTATTTGTTCACTTCAACTTATATGTGGAACAAATTTTAGCTTCTTAGGCATAGTGAAAGTTCTTTTCAACTATGCCAAATTTCAGCACTCTAGCTGCAGAAAACGTGTTTCATAAAAATAGGAAGAAATGTCAGTTCCATCTTGGGAATTTTTTTCTCCGTATTTTTATGATATTAGAGAGGCAAATCTATTAAAAATCATAATTCCTTTTTGGATTAGAAAAGCAAAACAATGTTGCCAAGTTAGAATCTTGTCTAGAAATAAAATGTTATTTTAACTATCAAGAATTTGGCCCCGTTTTTGATCTGAATACTTTTTGGTTAAGAAGTAGGTCTCATTTTTCGCATTTATGTTTTTGAGCGAAGTTTTTTTGACTGATGTCTATATATCGAATTTCAAGTCTAGATATAATGTAACGGCGTCGTGTTTTGATGGAGCTTAAATACAAATAAGGAGAAGTCTTGGCCCACATTGTCCCGTAATTCCGATTTTTCTCATTAATTGTTCACTAAGACCTAAAGCGACATTCATAAAGCGTTTCCTATCCTCAAATCTAATTAAAATAAAGCGTATGTGTAAAGTAACAATTTTTCTTTTTACTCTAACCGGGACGTGAAGAAATATTTTTTTATTTTTTTTTTTATCAAAGCTGTATTTTTCAGCACCGCTTTTAGACTATCAATTCTGAATTCTTGTCTTTATTATATCAAAACTAAATCGTATTATTATTTACCGAATTATGTAGATGTGCTATACGAGTACATAGTACATAAACATATACATTTATTCTTTCACATTTATTACTCGTATATTAAAAGTATTTTAGACTGCAGTCACACTTTCAATTTTATATTTACAAGTAACCATTTAAACTATTGCTTAATTGAAAAAAATCCGAAAAACGGTTGACTCTAAATGCTATCCCTGCAACTTCCCACTAATTTTAACAACGTCGTGACGTGAAGTCCCGTCTGTGGAAATCACGATTCAGTCCAAGCGAAAAGAGCCAGACTCTTGAAATTTGGTATAAATATATCTTGAAGAATAGCACAAGTTAAGTTCGGAAAAAAAGTTCCCCTAAGAAGAACTAAACCAACCTCTAAAAAACCACACAATTTTTAACTTTTTTTTGTAATTGTGTTAAGCAAATGATATATTTTTATGTCAAAGAAGGTTCAACGCGTTAAACGCATAAAATAAAAATAAATAATTTTTCGACCCCGCCCCCTTTAGAGAGCGTTATTATATGCAAAAATAGTGTAAAAATTTAACAAATTGTTTTACTTAAGTCTACATTTTTTAAAAATAAAATTTTTAAGCTCTAATGACGAAGCTGAAGCGTACCTCGTATTACTCTGCCCTACCCCCTCCTTCTCCTTTGCCCAATAAATGACCCTATAAAAAAAATTTAAATTTTGTGTTTAATTATCCCAAACATTTATTTTTAGAGTTTTATGACAAAGGTGAAAGTCTCCCCCACAGCCCAAATTCCAAAGAGAATTGGACCCCATAAAGTATATACATATGTATGTATATTCTTGATCAGTGATGAAGTCTGAGACGATCTAGCAATGTCCACACGTTCGTCTATTTTGGACCCCGCCCCCTTTAGCGGGCGTTGGCGTACGATATTATATGCAAAAATACTGTAAATGTTGAACAATTTGTATTCCTTAAGCCTATAAGAAGCTGAGATGTTCTCTGATCTGGCAGAGGTGAAACGTCTTTCCCACGGCCCTTCCCGGAATGACTTATCAAAATGGAGATTTAAAATTGGGCACAGAGATGTCTTAAAGGAACTCAGTCCCACCAGGTTAAACATTTTAAATTTACTTACTAAATATTTGGAGGGTATTTAAGATTCGACCCGGTCGAATATAACGTTTTTACTTGTTTTAAAATCACTTTTGTCGAATTTCTTCGTACAAACACAATATTTTGACCCGGTTAATGGTGATCGTTTAAAAGTTATTCTAAAAGACCACTTTTGAAAAACCATTTTATTTTTCTGTTTCTCAAAATGTGCCGATCCGAACCGGTTCTAATTCAAAGGGAATCTATATTTTAAACGCGACTAGTTTGACTCGACGGTTTGACGGTTCAGCCGTTCAAAAGTTCTGTGCGGGTACCATACCTACACACACACATACATACACAGTGACGGCCTTCCAGGAGTTGTCAGGAAAGCTTCCTAGGGACTAATAACATCGAGAAAACTCAATTTTTCCAAAATGAGGTAAAACCAGCAACTTTTTTGAAAGTCTTCAATTTTCTTAGCGGGAAGTTAAAAACGCACGGGTTAAAATTAGTTAAATTTTGTGCATTTTTATACGTCTTAATTATGCTAAATGAAACCGGGACAAATTCAAATTTTAAAGCCACCTTCCGGGACACCGTGACGATGACGCGGATATCGGGAGTGTATGTGAGACAACAAAAATTATTCGTTTGGAATATTGATGCCATTATCGTCGAAATGTTCGCCACGGCTTCTCTGAGTATAACGCATCCAAATATCCAATTTTCCATGAAAAACGCATAAAAACGGCTGAATTTAGAAGATGCCCTGGGATATGTTGCATTTGAGGACCAGGTGGCTTATTCTCATACATCTACGGGTTGAGAAGTCTAAAGTTATCAAGTCGCCGGACATGGTAGCCATGAACATGTTTTTACATCACTCGTGCAGAATATCCAATGTGGCATGCAGCACCGTCTTGTTCACAGTAATGGTCTGACCGACGTCGTTCTCAAAGAAATATGAACCGCTGACGCGTTCCAAAATCCATACTAGACAGTGATTTTTTTGGGACGCTCTTGGATCTCATGTGGGTTAGTATCGTCCAAAATTCGACAATTTCGCTTGTTCACGTATCCATTCATTCATTCGGTACTCTGCCCGAACAGAGCAACCATTTTGACAAAAGAATTAACAATTTACAAAACAATTTTATTAATTTTTGCACGTGTGTTGAAGGCTACAACAAAACAGTCTGAATCAATGACAACTAATTAGACAGATGTAGTTTCAACAATACGGCCATTATCAAGGTTCAAAAGTAGAGAAGGGCAAATGTCGTGATTTTTTAATGTCACGTGAATCGTGATTATAAATTATTACGTTATTCAAAAATTTAGATCCGTGCGTGATTTTTGATACGCACTCTAAACAGGCGATAAGTTTTTTCTTTTGAATTTTTTATACTAGGGAAAATATGTACATAAACACATACATATCTATGTGTTATAGATGTTCATACTTCGCAACGAGAACAACTGTGAGCGCGGGCGATTTTGAAAAAATGTGTAGCATCGTGCGTGAAATACGTGATTAAAAATAATGCCTTCGTGAGCGTGCGTGATCGTGAGCGTCTTAAATATTGCCGTACGTGAAAAACATTTGGGTTTCGTCAGCGTGACCTTAATTTTACTCACGCTAACTATTCAATAGTCCCTGTGAAACACCTTTTATTCATATTCGTATACCAAATTTCAGGGGGGCTACTTCGTGATTCAATTCGATTAGAAACCTGTTCGAAACTGTAAGCTATTAATATAGTGATTCGAATGCATTTTCCTTCTAATCGAATTACGCGAAGTAGTTGTTCAAAATTATTTTCAAGCAATTAGGCGTAATTTCTTAAGGTACGGCCACATTTATCAAATATTTGCACAAAAAGCGTAAACACTTACACCGGTATTCATAAAATTTAAAATGAGTTTGAAAGGTATTTTAATGCAATTTTTTCATACAAAATTTTCTTAAAACAGATTTCAAATACATTTAATTTTTTTTTATGAATATCTATCTACTAATGAAAAACCTTTTAATTCAAACAAATGTTTATTGAGTTAAACAGTTTTTAGCAATATTAAATTCCTTAACACTGTTTATTAGTTTTGTATGAAATTTTTTTTCTTAAAAACGCGTATCTGAATAAAATATTTTTCATTAAGTATTTACGAGTAGTGGTTACGCTTTCTGGACAAATATTTGAAAAGTGTGACCGTACCTTTAGAATTTTATTTTTCCGTGAATTAAATTCATAGAAAAAAAGATTTTGCTGTAAAAGAAAATTTTATGAAATCAATAAATATAAAGTGATAAGGAATAACTAAATAAAAAGTAAATATATGTAAGTCATTAAATAAACTATTTGCAAATAAGTCGCCTTTTTCAAATGTATTAAGTAGGTAATTATTTATATTGCCATATAACCAATCTCATAGATTTTTTTTCATTTGTGTTGAGTTCACATTTAGAAATGTAATAAAAATTGTATTTACTATTTTTAGTCAATAGCATATATTCTAGGCATGGTCTATTAATGTTTTTTAAACAATAAAATACGCCCAGAACTTAAAATATGTCGAGAAATATTACTTTAAAGCACACTTGAAGTACACATTAATTTTTGTGAATACAGCAGAAAATCTTTTTATGAATTCGAAATCTAAATCGTATTATTATTTACCGAATTATGTAGATGTGCTATACGAGTACATAGTACATAAACATATACATTTATTCTTTCACATTTATTACTCGTATATTAAAAGTATTTTAGACTGCAGTCACACTTTCAATTTTATATTTACAAGTAACCATTTAAACTATTGCTTAATTGAAAAAAATCCGAAAAACGGTTGACTCTAAATGCTATCCCTGCAACTTCCCACTAATTTTAACAACGTCGTGACGTGAAGTCCCGTCTGTGGAAATCACGATTCAGTCCAAGCGAAAAGAGCCAGACTCTTGAAATTTGGTATAAATATATCTTGAAGAATAGCACAAGTTAAGTTCGGAAAAAAAGTTCCCCTAAGAAGAACTAAACCAACCTCTAAAAAACCACACAATTTTTAACTTTTTTTTGTAATTGTGTTAAGCAAATGATATATTTTTATGTCAAAGAAGGTTCAACGCGTTAAACGCATAAAATAAAAATAAATAATTTTTCGACCCCGCCCCCTTTAGAGAGCGTTATTATATGCAAAAATAGTGTAAAAATTTAACAAATTGTTTTACTTAAGTCTACATTTTTTAAAAATAAAATTTTTAAGCTCTAATGACGAAGCTGAAGCGTACCTCGTATTACTCTGCCCTACCCCCTCCTTCTCCTTTGCCCAATAAATGACCCTATAAAAAAAATTTAAATTTTGTGTTTAATTATCCCAAACATTTATTTTTAGAGTTTTATGACAAAGGTGAAAGTCTCCCCCACAGCCCAAATTCCAAAGAGAATTGGACCCCATAAAGTATATACATATGTATGTATATTCTTGATCAGTCATGAAGTCTGAGACGATCTAGCAATGTCCACACGTTCGTCTATTTTGGACCCCGCCCCCTTTAGCGGGCGTTGGCGTACGATATTATATGCAAAAATACTGTAAATGTTGAACAATTTGTATTCCTTAAGCCTATAAGAAGCTGAGATGTTCTCTGATCTGGCAGAGGTGAAACGTCTTTCCCACGGCCCTTCCCGGAATGACTTATCAAAATGGAGATTTAAAATTGGGCACAGAGATGTCTTAAAGGAACTCAGTCCCACCAGGTTAAACATTTTAAATTTACTTACTAAATATTTGGAGGGTATTTAAGATTCGACCCGGTCGAATATAACGTTTTTACTTGTTTTAAAATCACTTTTGTCGAATTTCTTCGTACAAACACAATATTTTGACCCGGTTAATGGTGATCGTTTAAAAGTTATTCTAAAAGACCACTTTTGAAAAACCATTTTATTTTTCTGTTTCTCAAAATGTGCCGATCCGAACCGGTTCTAATTCAAAGGGAATCTATATTTTAAACGCGACTAGTTTGACTCGATTCGGTTCAGCCGTTCAAAAGTTCTGTGCGGGTACCATACCTACACACACACATACATACACAGTGACGGCCTTCCAGGAGTTGTCAGGAAAGCTTCCTAGGGACTAATAACATCGAGAAAACTCAATTTTTCCAAAATGAGGTAAAACCAGCAACTTTTTTGAAAGTCTTCAATTTTCTTAGCGGGAAGTTAAAAACGCACGGGTTAAAATTAGTTAAATTTTGTGCATTTTTATACGTCTTAATTATGCTAAATGAAACCGGGACAAATTCAAATTTTAAAGCCACCTTCCGGGACACCGTGACGATGACGCGGATATCGGGAGTGTATGTGAGACAACAAAAATTATTCGTTTGGAATATTGATGCCATTATCGTCGAAATGTTCGCCACGGCTTCTCTGAGTATAACGCATCCAAATATCCAATTTTCCATGAAAAACGCATAAAAACGGCTGAATTTAGAAGATGCCCTGGGATATGTTGCATTTGAGGACCAGGTGGCTTATTCTCATACATCTACGGGTTGAGAAGTCTAAAGTTATCAAGTCGCCGGACATGGTAGCCATGAACATGTTTTTACATCACTCGTGCAGAATATCCAATGTGGCATGCAGCACCGTCTTGTTCACAGTAATGGTCTGACCGACGTCGTTCTCAAAGAAATATGAACCGCTGACGCGTTCCAAAATCCATACTAGACAGTGATTTTTTTGGGACGCTCTTGGATCTCATGTGGGTTAGTATCGTCCAAAATTCGACAATTTCGCTTGTTCACGTATCCATTCATTCATTCGGTACTCTGCCCGAACAGAGCAACCATTTTGACAAAAGAATTAACAATTTACAGAACAATTTTATTAATTTTTGCACGTGTGTTGAAGGCTACAACAAAACAGTCTGAATCAATGACAACTAATTAGACAGATGTAGTTTCAACAATACGGCCGTTATCAAGGTTCAAAAGTAGAGAAGGGCAAATGTCGTGATTTTTTAATGTCACGTGAATCGTGATTATAAATTATTACGTTATTCAAAAATTTAGATCCGTGCGTGATTTTTGATACGCACTCTAAACAGGCGATAAGTTTTTTCTTTTGAATTTTTTATACTAGGGAAAATATGTACATAAACACATACATATCTATGTGTTATAGATGTTCATACTTCGCAACGAGAACAACTGTGAGCGCGGGCGATTTTGAAAAAATGTGTAGCATCGTGCGTGAAATACGTGATTAAAAATAATGCCTTCGTGAGCGTGCGTGATCGTGAGCGTCTTAAATATTGCCGTACGTGAAAAACATTTGGGTTTCGTCAGCGTGACCTTAATTTTACTCACGCTAACTATTCAATAGTCCCTGTGAAACACCTTTTATTCATATTCGTATACCAAATTTCAGGGGGGCTACTTCGTGATTCAATTCGATTAGAAACCTGTTCGAAACTGTAAGCTATTAATATAGTGATTCGAATGCATTTTCCTTCTAATCGAATTACGCGAAGTAGTTGTTCAAAATTATTTTCAAGCAATTAGGCGTAATTTCTTAAGGTACGGCCACATTTATCAAATATTTGCACAAAAAGCGTAAACACTTACACCGGTATTCATAAAATTTAAAATGAGTTTGAAAGGTATTTTAATGCAATTTTTTCATACAAAATTTTCTTAAAACAGATTTCAAATACATTTAATTTTTTTTTATGAATATCTATCTACTAATGAAAAACCTTTTAATTCAAACAAATGTTTATTGAGTTAAACAGTTTTTAGCAATATTAAATTCCTTAACACTGTTTATTAGTTTTGTATGAAATTTTTTTTCTTAAAAACGCGTATCTGAATAAAATATTTTTCATTAAGTATTTACGAGTAGTGGTTACGCTTTCTGGACAAATATTTGAAAAGTGTGACCGTACCTTTAGAATTTTATTTTTCCGTGAATTAAATTCATAGAAAAAAAGATTTTGCTGTAAAAGAAAATTTTATGAAATCAATAAATATAAAGTGATAAGGAATAACTAAATAAAAAGTAAATATATGTAAGTCATTAAATAAACTATTTGCAAATAAGTCGCCTTTTTCAAATGTATTAAGTAGGTAATTATTTATATTGCCATATAACCAATCTCATAGATTTTTTTTCATTTGTGTTGAGTTCACATTTAGAAATGTAATAAAAATTGTATTTACTATTTTTAGTCAATAGCATATATTCTAGGCATGGTCTATTAATGTTTTTTAAACAATAAAATACGCCCAGAACTTAAAATATGTCGAGAAATATTACAGGCATTTGATAAAAATCACAATCCATTTGATGATTATAATTTCTATTGTATTGGTGAGTGTAACTTTTATTGTATTGAGAAGATAAAACTTTTAATTTTGAAGTTTAAAGAAAGAAAATAAATAATCAAAAAAAATACAATAAAGGACACTTCAATTTAAAAAGGACGCTTCATTTTTTTTTAATCTAAGAGGACATCTTGTAAAAAAAGAGGACTGTCCTCTTAAAAAAAGCACGAATGGTCACCGTATCTATACCTGAGAGCATAAGCTTAAACATGAACATACATGAGCTTTGAAGTTTTACACACACGGTTTCCATATACGAGCAGTTTAACTTGTGTTAAAAATTTTATAAAAACGGTAAGGAAAGTTATGAGAGGGTTAAAGCTGGCTAAATGGTTTCGTGTAATACACACACTGTGTGCATTGACCTGAAATTTGTCGAATAAGCAGTTCGTTAACACAAACAGTAGTATTCACAAAAAAATAAAGTAGACTTGATCAACACTTTAAAATAAATTCTCTATGAAATTTTTACTTTAAAGCACACTTGAAGTACACATTAATTTTTGTGAATACAGCAGAAAATCTTTTTATGAATTCGAAAAATGTAACAATAGAAAACTCAAAAACGATATTATTTACAAATAATTTGTTGCAGTTTTTGGGCAGTTGCTTAGATATTCAGGTGGAATGCTGGTTTTAAAATGCTCCAACGTTAGGGCATTATGCGCGTAGACAAGATTTTTGACATAATCTAATCGCATGATCTTAGTGGACAGTTAACATCGTCAAAACGTGAAATTACTTGTTCTGAAAACTTGTTATTGCATTGAAGTCGAATGTTGTCGTATTGTGTTGCTCCTGATATCGTTTTGTTGAACCATCACATTTGAAAGCACTACGTTCTATTTTGACGCGTTCTTCTGTTATAAATGGTCTGCATTCGTGAATGGCAAATCTTTTACTTAATAAATGAAACTTATATAATAGATGACAAATATTTACTGCTTGTCAGGCTATCGGTTTTAAAGTCACTAAATAGATAGCCCGTTATGTTCTTTAGCTGTTTATTACAGGCAATTTGAGGTTAAAGTTAATAGAAGAGACAATATAGCCGAAAGTTTGTCAGACATCCTCAACTTAGCGATGCTAGGATTTTTATACATGACCCCAAGTATATGTACACATCTGTGGCAATATGTTATAAGCGCTTAACTCTACTTAAGGAACATTTTCTTAATCACTATTTTGAATCTTTTAGGGGTCAGAGTCGTACGTAAGCCAGGAGAAGGTCACAAAAAAGGCAACTCAAATAATCCTATAAACGTCTTTGCAGTAGCATAAAAAGGTTAGAAAAAATTCTTTTCTTATTTAGACTCAAGCGGTTATTCCGTATTGCCACAGATTTGCATGTGCATACATACATAGTATATCACTCGCCTAATTAAAATTGCATAGACAATTAAGTTGCCAGTAAACATGCATAAGAAACTTATCATAAATGTTGCAATTGGGCAGGAAATTAAGGAATTTCCCCATTAAAAACATATGAATTGTTTTCGTCAACCATGAGCATATTAACTCTTATTATAACTTCATGATAAATATTGTTATGTATGTATGTACTCGTAGTATATAGGTCTTAATTGCTAAGCTTGAAATTTTCTTTAATGTACGAATTATTTTAACAAAGACTGTAACAGGTGCGAAAACAAAGTAAAATAAAAATATTAATTATTCTCAGTAGACAGACCGACCCAACAATTTTAAAGGTGTGGTCACACTTGGCAAACTTTTGCCCAAAAAGCGTAACCATTAAAAATACTAATGAAAAGTACTTTGATTCAGATACGTCCTTATTAAATGAATTAGTTTCATACATATTTAATAGATAATTAGCCATGTCACATAGCACATGACATTTTTAATATCATGAAAGATTTTATTGCGAAAATCGTTTCCTTCTCTGTTTTCTGAGGAATCAAAATACGGAGTCAATTCCATTTCGCAGCGGACTGTATAACATATCCGAACGCCATAGAATTCAATATAATTGGAATCTATTTAAAAACAAACACTTGAATGAATTAAACGATTTTTCATTGGTATTAAGTGGTAGCCCTTTTTTGGGCAAATATTTGCCAAGTGTGACCCTACCTTAAGTGTGGTTATTAAAAATACCCCGTACTTTTCTGGACTTTCAAGTTCAAGAAACTTTAATGGGTTGCTTTAAGAAGCTATCCACCCAGCTAGTCGTTTGTATGAGGTGCACGAACATTTAAATGTGTAGTATGACAACTTGTGTGCTGCTGGTAGGTGGCTGATTACTATGTGAAAAAGTGAGAGTGTATCCATGATGATTTTTTTGGAAGCTTGTTTTTGTAGTTTTCTTTTGTTTCCATTTTATTAGTTTAGTGTGTCTTTGTGATCCGCTAAGTACAGATCGTTTTTCACTATTGGTAATTTATCGATCAACCGAAAATGAATTTTTTCATTGTCCTATCAATATTCATAGCAACTAATTTAACAGCAGCAAATATAAATGTTGCCAATAAAATTACTAAGATAAATACAGAGATGCGTAAGTTTTTTCTACTTTAAAATGTGCTGGAAATTTCTGATTATTTGTTACAATTACAGCATCCCATGACGTAACTGTAGATGAAGTGTTAGTCGAGTCTTCATTGCGCATCAAGCCGAAGGAACGCCCCCAATTACGCCGAGTACGTAGATCAATTCTAGATAATTTCAACATTCTAAACTCGTTAGCTGAACATAGACGTGTAAAGCGCCAATTCGGTCAATCGCAAGCCACTTCTAATGCTGCAGTACATCAAAACTATAACAATTTATATGGCTTTGGCAACTCAGCGGCAAATGTGCAAGCGCAAGCTTTTGATTCTCATGGCCCTACTGTTAGATTCGGATCTGCTGCCGTAGGTTCGCTAACACAAGCTTTGAATGGAAACTCGTACGGTGTACAAAATCCAGCTGCTTCTTCCCATGGCTTGACATTTAATTTACCCAAAGGTCAGTCGGTTAACTTTGCTTCAACAAATAGTTTTGCAAATGCGTCTGATGCAAGTAATGCCAATAGCCGCGCTAGTGCTGTGTCCATAAATCGAATTTAAATTTCCAAACTGTGTATAAAAGTGATATACATACATACTTCATAAAGTTTGAAAAATTATTATAATATTGAAAAACATTGTTTTTACTTACATTGAAGACCTTTCACATGGGCGCACTATTTTCCATTTCATTCTGTATAAAAATTTTGTTATTCTGTTGAACTTTTCACTTATACATCAGTCGCAAAGCAGCTCTGAGTCAGTTAACATCAGACCTCCTTGGCAATTATTTTTTAAGTGCAGCCAGACCACTGATTGTTTACTCTCTTTCGAGAGTTTTGCATCTCACTCGCACTAGTTAATTTCAACATCTCAGATAACTGTATAGTTTTGCAGTTCTTCTGAGGAATATTCCGTGGTTAACTATGTTGCTTAGAGCGTCTCGCCATATAGGCAAGAAAAAAAAAGTTCGCCGTACACCACCGAATACGAAGTAATGTTGTAAGACATTTTCAAACAAAAATTTTTTAATTTTTTTTGCCGAAAGTAGGGGTCGCCAAAATACATTTTTCGTTATATCTTCGGCATTTACAGTCGGATCTCAAAGTGTGATATATCGATGTTTTTGTCTCAAAGAGACCAATGTTTTGCTTTAATAGTCAATGGTATTTTGTATCCCGTTCTAGTATTTACCCACCAGATCTCATTTTCTACCACCCTAATGTACCACCATAATAGCAGAAAATTAAAGCCCGCAAAAAATCATTAAACTTTTGTTAAAGAAGTTTTTCGATAGTTCCAACAGAAGTGTTAAAAAAATATAATTTATGTTTTTTGCCGAATGTAGGGGTTGACTTTTTAAACAGTTATCATATATTCGGTATTCACAGTCGGATTTTATAGTATTATATATCGATGTTTTTGCCTAGTATCTTCTTTTTTAAATAGTGATACACTCTTTTCGAACTTACCATAATATCTGTACCAATACAATAAAAATTCAAAGATCTGTGTATATTAAAACAATTTTATTTAATCATATTTTGAAATGACCCAAGTTGGCTATATTTTTCACGGCTTTCGAGCTTGGAAAAAATGTGGCCTAGGCGTTGCTCATCGGTAACAGCCATGGCAGACTCATGTACTACATGAACAAAACGCTCGGTGTTTTGAGAATGGCACGGATATTCTGTGAAATTAATTAAGGTTAGTCAACAAAACTATCAAACAAAATTGTTTTTCTAGTGCTACCTGGTATCTCGATTATTTCTTTTGAAAACTGTAATGCTTCCAGCTGGTCTTGCATATAGAACTGCAAGCACGGCGGCTCAGTCAATTCAAATTTGGTCCAATTGATCATATGGTAATATGAGTCACTTTCGAAGTCTATGAAATTTTTTATAAAATTTCAAATCAATTTAAAATCACATTTCCTAGGCTCGACAAAAAACATGAATTTTTTTCTTATAGATCTACCGGAATTATGGAAATATTTCATAAGAACAGCCTTAACTATTAGAACGGTTATATTGAGGTCAATGAATATTAAAGATGACCATTGGCCTCCTCGAGACAAAAACATCGATATATCGCACTGTGAGATCCGACAGTAAATACAGAAAATCTGACAAAAATACTCAAAAAGGTAACCCCTACATTCGGCAAAAAACATAAATTGTATTTTTTAACAGTTCTGTTGGAAATATCGAAAAACTTCTTTAACAAAAGTTTAATGATTTTTTGCGGGCTTTAATTTTCTGACAATAGGGTGGTACATTAGGGTGGTAGAAACTGAGATCTGGTAGGTAAATACTAGAATGAGATATTTGAGGTTAATGACTATTAAATCAAAATATTGGCCTCCTCAAGACGAAAACATCCATATATCACACTTTGAAATAGGACTATAAATGTCGAAGATATAACGAAAAATGTGGTTTGGCGACCCCTACTTTCGGCAAAAAAAATTAAAATTTTTTTTTTCAAAACTGCCTTGCAACAATACTTTATATTCTGTGGTGTACGGCGAACTTTTTTTTTTCGAGACGCCCTAATGTACATATGTATGAACTTATGTATGTATAAGTTTGTTTGTTTGAATGAAATACTTTACAAAGTAAATTTGCAAAGTATTTGGTGCACAGATGCCGACGGGGTGACTCAGACCATATGCCGGCGATGTTATTAACCCGTATTTTCTTCCGTTACTGTGACTGACTGTACACGACCTATGCCTTCACATAGGAAGTAGCAACATTAGGGCGTCTCGAAAAAAAAAAGTTCGCCGTACACCACAGAATATAAAGTATTGTTGCAAGGCAGTTTTGAAAAAAAAAATTTTAATTTTTTTTGCCGAAAGTAGGGGTCGCCAAACCACATTTTTCGTTATATCTTCGACATTTATAGTCCTATTTCAAAGTGTGATATATGGATGTTTTCGTCTTGAGGAGGCCAATATTTTGATTTAATAGTCATTAACCTCAAATATCTCATTCTAGTATTTACCTACCAGATCTCAGTTTCTACCACCCTAATGTACCACCCTATTGTCAGAAAATTAAAGCCCGCAAAAAATCATTAAACTTTTGTTAAAGAAGTTTTTCGATATTTCCAACAGAACTGTTAAAAAATACAATTTATGTTTTTTGCCGAATGTAGGGGTTACCTTTTTGAGTATTTTTGTCAGATTTTCTGTATTTACTGTCGGATCTCACAGTGCGATATATCGATGTTTTTGTCTCGAGGAGGCCAATGGTCATCTTTAATATTCATTGACCTCAATATAACCGTTCTAATAGTTAAGGCTGTTCTTATGAAATATTTCCATAATTCCGGTAGATCTATAAGAAAAAAATTCATGTTTTTTGTCGAGCCTAGGAAATGTGATTTTAAATTGATTTGAAATTTTATAAAAAATTTCATAGACTTCGAAAGTGACTCATATTACCATATGATCAATTGGACCAAATTTGAATTGACTGAGCCGCCGTGCTTGCAGTTCTATATGCAAGACCAGCTGGAAGCATTACAGTTTTCAAAAGAAATAATCGAGATACCAGGTAGCACAAGAAAAACAATTTTGTTTGATAGTTTTGTTGACTAACCTTAATTAATTTCACAGAATATCCGTGCCATTCTCAAAACACCGAGCGTTTTGTTCATGTAGTACATGAGTCTGCCATGGCTGTTACCGATGAGCAACGCCTAGGCCACATTTTTTCCAAGCTCGAAAGCCGTGAAAAATATAGCCAACTTGGGTCATTTCAAAATATGATTAAATAAAATTGTTTTAATATACACAGATCTTTGAATTTTTATTGTATTGGTACAGATATTATGGTAAGTTCGAAAAGAGTGTATCACTATTTAAAAAAGAAGATACTAGGCAAAAACATCGATATATAATACTATAAAATCCGACTGTGAATACCGAATATATGATAACTGTTTAAAAAGTCAACCCCTACATTCGGCAAAAAACATAAATTATATTTTTTTAACACTTCTGTTGGAACTATCGAAAAACTTCTTTAACAAAAGTTTAATGATTTTTTGCGGGCTTTAATTTTCTGCTATTATGGTGGTACATTAGGGTGGTAGAAAATGAGGTCTGGTGGGTAAATACTAGAACGGGATACAAAATACCATTGACTATTAAAGCAAAACATTGGTCTCTTTGAGACAAAAACATCGATATATCACACTTTGAGATCCGACTGTAAATGCCGAAGATATAACGAAAAATGTATTTTGGCGACCCCTACTTTCGGCAAAAAAAATTAAAAAATTTTTGTTTGAAAATGTCTTACAACATTACTTCGTATTCGGTGGTGTACGGCGAACTTTTTTTTTCTTGCCTATATGGCGAGACGCTCTAATGTACATACTAGTATGTAGGTATGTAAAGGGTGTTTTTATAGAGTGACATAAGCTCAAGTCATAATAAAACCAAGAAATATGTATTTAATATCAATGGAACGGGCTTTATGGGAATGAAAATTTTATGAAATTAATGTTTAAATATGATTTCTGCCATGTGGTCGCCACGGGTGGCGCGTAGAAGGCGCAATCTGGCACACCAATTTTCAACAACTAAGAAAATCTTTCATAAAGAGGACGGACACAACCGCAGTTGCTGAGAACGGCGTCAATGCTTTCCTGTACAGCGACTACAGTTTCTTCAGTGCGCACTGTTCGGCGTTTAACGGGTTGCATATTATCAGTAACAGTAAATGTGGTCCAAAAACGATCTATTGTTCTTCGAATTTGGCGCTCAGAAGGGCGCCATAAAATGGAAGAAGTGCACGATGAGTTTGACGAATAGACCAATTATTTTGATTAAAAATTGCTACAATTTGCACGCGTTGCCCCGGTGTTGTGGCACTCTAAAAAACACACTTTAAATCAGGGAATCTGTTATGTACGTGTGTATACGCATTGTAGAGCTATAAACCACTTTAATCAGTCTAGTTTCAGCATTCAAACAGGCAGGTTGTGTTTATCGCATACTTTAAGAATCAGAGTTGCCAGAAAGCAATGTGAGCCCGATCACAGTGGAGATGTGTAAACTTCTTTATGAAAAAAAAAATGATTGCTGATGCTAGTACGGGAAAAGGCAAATGTTTTCGGAAAATTATAAATGAAATTCCCTTATGACCACCTCGTGTTTTGTTAACAATTTGAACCACAATTCATTGTGTTCATTATATCCAAAATTTTTGCAAATAATGCCTGTTGGTGAATAATGCAATGAACATACACATATGTGTATTTGCATTACTCTTTGTCAGATGTCCTACAAAACCTTCTTTTTTACACACCATCACTGCATACAGAGCCACAAACATAATTTTGCTCCAATGCCATACCGATACTAATTTTCTAATATATTGCAAATAACCACAATAAAATTAAGTTAGCTTTTGGAGATTTTAATGTTTTAATTGGGGAGAAGTGACGAAAGTTGATTGGCAATACCGATTCGTGGTGAGAGCCCAGATAGTATATAATTAATACAATCGCAAAATGTAATAGTATAGGTTCCCTTCCCTGCTTTAAATCAGTGGTGTTCAAAAATAAAAGTGAAGATGAATTGGTGAGAGATTTTGCCCAGCAAACATAATGTCAAACGCTTAAAATAAGAAAAACAGACAGAGTTTTTGCCATATATAAACAACTTATTAAGTGAATGTAATTTTAATTTTAAGAAAAAAATATCAAGGACCGTAAATAGCAGTTATCAATATCAAAAAATAGAACAGTTATATTGAGAACAAAACAAAAATAAATCTATTTAAAACAGTTTTTTAAGTAAGATTAAAACTTGAATGTTAGGAAAAGCATCACTTATCATAAAATACTTTTCACATTTCATTCCGTGAACGTGTATGCTTTTATTCAATTTCGAGTTTAATTTTTGTGTTCAATTGTAATTGAATCGCTTGTGTTTGCTATGCTTCGTCCAACAAGAAGCAACAGCAATGCTTAATAAATTTCTGAAATAAAATGACAACAACCACTCTCATGTGTTCTCATCGCTTGCTCAACGACGACTGAATGAAAATTTTTATAAGAGCATAACAAATGTGTGTAAATTTTTTAAACAATTGTTGTATGGGCTGAACATCACTGCTTTAAATATACATTTTTCTATAGAAAAAATAGGTTTTTAATAGAAAAAAATAGATTTTCAATAGAAACAAATTTTTTGGTTTGACTTTTCCTTGCCTTATTCATTAAGTTAATATTGCATCGAAATTTATAAGAAAAAAGTCTGATCCATTGATTTTATCATATCTCTGCAACGGGCTGTCCGATTTTGTTCAGCGAAACATCATATGTATATAATCAAATTAAATTGCCTTTATGTCGTTCAAATGTTATTTTTTAAAATACTTATTGGTTTCGGAGTTATTTGCATCGCAATGTAAAAAAATCGATTTTTTGTATTAAAAATTTCCATTTTTTTTAATTCGTAAAAGATCGAAAATGACAAAAACTTACAATTTTTATTACATGATCGTAAAACTGTGAACATTCCAAATAATGCGAGCTTTATTTCATAAAGATCTATGGACAAACAGTAATTTTATTAACAATTTAGTGAATAAAGTGAAAATACTTAATTTTGCAAAAGTTAGCCGTATGAAGATTATTATTAAAAAAAGAAGCAGAAACCACAATTTTGAAGATAATTTAATGAAATTTGGCACAGGATATTTTTTGCTACTAGGACAATAAATTTTTTTCTTTTAGACGGGATGCAAGTAGATCAAATTTATCTTTTCGATGCTCTAGGTCTCTTATAAGATCATTTAACAAGGGCTGTGTGATGTCTGAAGACGAAGAAAAAGGGGATGGAGGAACTTCAGTATACGTAGAATATGGATTTTAAGGACATGGAACCCCATCTGAATCTAGCACGGGAAGTGTAAATCCACCAGCTGAAATCGTGGGATAAGACCAAAGCATATGTTTTCTAAATCCACTTTTTCTACGTAAACAAAAGTAACAGTCAGCATCATGATTATTTATATGTTTCCTCTGTGAAAAATGAAAATTTTACAATGGGTATCAAAAATATACATATATTATAAGTATTACTTACTGAGGGTAGGAACGCCATTTCTTTAAAATATATTCACAGCTACCACAAATTGAACTAGGCTCCAATATTGGCTTAAATTTTCTACCTCTATTTTCAAATAATTTTTAAATAAATTTTGTAGTGAAATCTAAGGTACTATAAGATATCGAATGATATCTTCATTGTTACCGATAGCAAGGCAGCCATCGCTGCTATTAGTGGTGTGTACAGTACATCAAAAACTGTGGTCGAATGCCGACTGTCTATCAACGAGATAGCGAGACATTCGAGGGTGACACTGGTTTGGGTGCCAGGGCATTCTGGATGTCCAGGAATCCTTACTGCGGATGAGATTGCCAGACAAGGGACTGAATTGAACAGTTCAATGATCAGTCACTTCACTGGCATTCCATTAGCGCGATGCAAGCCTCTGATTCAAAGCGAATCATACAAACTAGCTCAACTTAGGTGGGAAAGCGTGGCTAACTGTCTCGTGGCAAGAGCCACGTGGCCCCATTACGATTTGCGCAAAACACGCGACCTTCTCAAGTTTGACAAGGCGCACATGCGTCAACTGGTGACTGTTCTGACAGGACACTGTAGCTTTGGGACTCAAGCTAGGAGGATGGGCCTAATATACAACGACTATTGCAGAAGCTGCAATGATGAGGAGGAGGAAGAAACTGTCCTCCATCTTCTGTGTCAGTGTCCTGCCCTTGCTAATGTAAGGGCAGCGGCGCTGGGCTCCCGATTCCTGTCAGACTTAGACAGGCTGGCAAACATGGAGCTTTCAGGGATATCATCCTTCCTCAGGGGTACAGGATGGTTTGAAACGGCGGAGGACATCCCTTAAGGGCATCACAAAGGGACCGAATTGACGGACCCAAGTGGATTGTCCCGCCAGCGACAACGGCCCTCTAACCTAACCTAACCTTGTAGTGAAATAGTGAAATTTCGTCGCGTTTTTGCTGTAGTGTATACACCACACACATACGTATTACACTTGTATTATTAATTTTTTTTAAATTTACGAACCAAATAAATAGTTTGTTGTAATGACAACTTGACTTTTCGCGATCAGGAACGTTAGTTGAATAACAATGAATGAACTAAATGAATAATTACTTTAAATATGTCGCATTTTTTAACAAAAGTATCTATTTTTTTAAAAGAAAATACCTACCGGAATAATGAAAAGACCAATGAATAACGTACCTGAAAAAAGTTAAATTTTGAAACATGGAATGCCACAGACAGGTAAGGCTTATTGCAGTGACAAGTCAAAAATGGTTCAATGTGCGTAAAGCCATAACAAATTAGTGTAAAGTCATAAGGAGCCGCAAAAACCATCCTTGTTTTCTCTACCTACTGAACAGAAGGGTACTTAGTTTATCAAAATATTTTCGCGGAACGCATTTAAATTAATTATAGGTATAACAGTTTCTATGACCGAGTGATAAAATGCATTTTTTTTAATTTTTATGATTTAAAAAGACAAAGTTGCGCAAAATGTCGTTCTTAAATAATTTTTTTTTTGTCACAAACAAGTAATTTTACTTTATATGGCTTTTCCTCAAAATTACAATAGACATGTTTAATTTTTTCAAAAACATCACATGACATTAAAATTTTCTTCGGATTTATGATCATTATGATGACTTTCATAATTTTAAAGATAGTCCTTGCATGATAACTATAGTCAGATATAGGCTTATTCCAACAAAACTTAGAACAGTGATTTAAGTTTAAATACCTAGATAATATACGAGTATGTACTTATTTTCATGTAGATTAAAGTAAATTTGTGGCTTTGAGGGACTTCAAACTATATTCCT
This sequence comes from Linnaemya tessellans, assembly GCA_951800035.1. Classification (NCBI taxonomy): domain Eukaryota; kingdom Metazoa; phylum Arthropoda; class Insecta; order Diptera; family Tachinidae; genus Linnaemya; species Linnaemya tessellans. The sequence continues at coordinate 75,068,480 of OX637535.1, forward strand.
GGAAGAAAGTTGTATAGGAGGTACACAAAAATTTTTGACGATTTTGTTTATTTTCTACAGACTTTATTCTTGTAGCAAAAAATATCTCGTGCCAAGCGTCATGAAGTTATTTTAAAAATTGTGACCTCCACTTAATTCCACTAAGGCTTGATGTGCCAAATTTTTTTCTAATTTGGGTATTTTCACTTTATTGTTAATAAAAACATGTATTTTCACGAAATAAGGCATCAATTATTTTAAATATTTACAGTTTTAAGATCGTGAAATAAAAATGGGAAGTTTTTGCCATCTTCGATTTTTTATGAATTTTTTAAAAATAAAAATTTTTCGATTTTGCAAAAAAAAAATTTTACACTTTTATGTGAATAACTCCATAACCGTTGATCATACGAAAAAATTGTTTTATTATGACTTAAAGAAAATTTTGTGGTGAGTCCGCTGGTGTTTCTTCCAACAAAATTGGATAAGCCAAGATATTATAAAATCACTGGAACGACCTCTCTGAAAATCCGTAAGTTTAAAAAAAAATACAAAAAAAAAAATTGTATCCATAGAATTTTAAATTTTGGGTATTTTTGTACTTAGGGGGCCATAATACATCGAAATTAAATAGTTAGACTTCAAAGTAAATTTTCGTGTTGACCAGTGCTATCAACACTTCGTTTTTTCAAATTGATGTTCATAACAGCAATGCTAATGACAATTCAGAACATGGTATATGTATGTAAGGTAGTTCCTCTGTGGCTGATGGGTAGCAATGCTAGCATATCAGTCCATTGGTCGTGGTTTTCATTACCGCCGACGACTCCGGGTGTTTTCCGCAGACAAGCAAATCACTTCGCGGGCTGTGTTTGTTATTAAACAAAGGATTAGGATTTTTGAAATTTGTTTTTAGAGTAAAATAAACAAGTAAAAGTGTTATATTCGGCTGTGCCGAATCTTAAATACCTTTCAGAGATACATATATTTCTTCTTCCTTTTTTATTCAGTTACTTTCATATTAAGAAAAAGTTTAAACTTTTCGGCTCGGAAGCTGTATTTTTGATTTTTCTTATTTCTAATACCAATGGAAGTCTTTCAAAAATATTAAATATGTTTCATTTACAAACAAGCAAAATATTCGTTTCAGTTGGTTGCTTTTATGTACCAACAAGTAAAAGTGCTATATTCGGCTATGCCGAATCTTAAATACCCTTCACAGATGTAATTCTTCTTTCTTGCTGAAACAGAAAGTATGTAGGTTTAATTAAAAAATTAAAATTATGTTATCAGTTACTTTTATATGTAAGAAAACGTTTAAATTTATCGGCTAGGAAGCTAAATGTTTGACTCTTCTTATTTCTAATACCTCTGAACGTCTTTCAAAAATATTAAATATGTTTAATTTACAAACAAAAAGAAAAAATCCGTTTCATGTACCCTAAGAAGTTCTAATTGTCCAACCGTAAAATAGTCTTTTAGATTTTTTTGGTTTTTAATACCAATTTATTTCTTCCTGATATATAAAGTAGGTATATTCATCATAAAAATTAGGACCGTATATGGCTATGAACTTTTATGTACAAAAAATTTCGGTTTTCCAACCCTGAAACCGAAATTTTAATTTTTAAAATTTTTAATACCAATTTAATTCTTCCTGAAGTATAAAATAGATTTCACTGGAAAAAACCAAACTTAGCACCTTATATGGAAGCGAATTTGTATTTTTTTACCAGTGCAATTCTTAGTGAGGTGTAACGCAGTTTTACTTGACAAAAAAAATTAAAATTTTTAAACTTTTTGGTCACTTCCATGTGCCATAAAATATTTCATTTGTCCAACCCTAGAATCAAAATTTTGATTTTGTAATTTTGTTCTTCCTTAATTATAAAATACTTTTAATTAGCAAAAACAGCAACGTCAAATGCCTTTTTGGTTACTTTTATACATAAAAAATATTTCAATTTCCCAACTTTGGAAATGAACTCTCACTTTTTTTAGTTTTTTTATCAATGCAATTCTTAATAATGAAACATGAAATAGTTTTATTTAAGAAAAACTTAAAATTTGCAACCATTTTGGTCACTTTCATGTAGTAAAAAATATTGCAGCTATCCCACCCTGGAATCGAAATTTTGATTTTTTTTAATATTCTGTACCAATTTTGTTTTTCCTGAATTAAAAAATAGTTTTTGGTTACTTTTATGTATAAAAAAATTTCAATTTCCCATCCCTGGAAGCAAAATTTTAATTTTTGTTTTCTTTTTTTACCAATGCTAATCTTCATTAGTCGTTTTCTTTAGGAAAAACTTAAAATTTGCGACCATTTTGGTCACTTTCATGTACTAGAATATATTGCATGTGCCAAAAAAAATTTTAATTTCCTAACCTTGGAATTACAATTTAAATTTTTTTTGCTTTTTTATCAATCTTAATGAAAATGTAATAAATCCATACCTATGGTCCCGACCAGATTTTAATTCTCAACCCAAAATGCAGATTCCAAACGAAAAAGATCCTATAATTTTGGCTGATGTTAACCGTTCTTCAACAGAATTAGATATTAAATTATGTATGAATTTTTATTAGTCGAACTTTGTAATGTAAATTGTTCATTTTGGGCTTAAGTTCGAATCTGCATGACTGCAAATGATTTTTTATTATTTTATTAATAAATGAATTTGATCAAATTCTATTTATTATTTTTTTTTTTTTTTATATTAAGATTGGAATATTAAGAATATTTTCAATAATCATCAAACCAGCAGAACGGATCAGTACTGATTTCGAGGCCGCTACGCCATCTCATCAGCGTTCTTTGTTCAATTTTTCCACTTTTTGCAAGTGGTGCTAGTTAGTAGGAATATCAACTATTTAACCAATATTTTAACGAAAATTGAATATGAGAAGTTATCACATTCAAAGTTCCGACAATTCAAAAGTACTGGAGTGTACATCCCTCCCTTGCAAACTCAGCCATAAAAAAATGAAATCTCAAGAGATCGATTTCAACTTCTAATGTCCAAAATGTATTTCAACGATCCTAGAAAACCAAGTGGATGCTCAAAATTGTACTACATATATAGAAGAGATAGTATCTTGTGCAAAGAAAACTTTTCCAAGTGTCAGAACAGAATCTACATAACAAGCTATTGATGAATCAATGGCAAAATTTAAGGGCAGGTCATCGTTAAAACAATATCAACCACTAAAACCAATAAAAGGAGGTATAAAGCTATGGTTAAGATGTGACTCAAAAACAGGGTTTGTGTATGATCTTAATATCTACAGCGGAAAGGAAGAAAGTGCAGTGGTATTACAATCTACATTGGGAGAAAGAGTTGTGGAAAAACTATCTAATACTATACGGAGCAAAGACGTTATGATAGCTTTCGATAGATTTTTCACCAGTTCCCGTCTAATAAACTTTAACGACTTTCCAGCTGTAGGAACTGTAATAAAAACTCGAAAAATATTTCAAGTTCACTGAAAACTTAAAAAGAAATGAGAGTGAATTTATGACAAATTGTCTCGGAACAATTGTTTGTCGTTGGATAGACTCAAAAGAAGTAATAGTTTTGTCATACGCCAAGCACAAATAATACTACACGGAAGCAAAAAAGTGGCGAAAAAATGTATGTTGATTGTCCTGATGCTATTATAACGTATGTAGCTATAATGGGTGGAATAGATATTGCGGACCAAAAGGTGGTGTGTATGATTTGAATCGAAAGTCCACAAAATGGTGGAAAAAGGTTTTCTTCAAAATATTAATGATGGCTGTAGTAAATGCTTCGATAGTTCACCAAGAAATAAATCATAAAAAAACAGAATTGATAAGCTTCATGTTTCCACTAGCTAAAGACATGATAGAAACTGGTAGAAGACATTTCAAAACTAAAAAAGGATATTACACGGACGTCCTGCAAGTCGTAAGCGCAATTTCATTAACATAGGAGATCATATGCCAATTCCATCAAGAAAAAGATCACGTTGTGTAAGATGTAGTTCTATGAAAAAGGAGAAAAGAAATAAAACTATATGCTCAAAATGTCAAGTAGCGCTTTGTATTGATTGTTTTACTCTTTATCACAATTAAAAGTTTCTATCTCTTTTTTTTTAATAATTTTTATTTTCAATTTATATTTGAAATTATCATAATAAAATGAATTTTATATTTTAGTTCTTATATAATTTTTTATTCACTACCTAATTTATCATAAAATCTAAAAAAAAAAATTAATTATAGTACCGTTTTTAAGTTTCATTATTTATTAATACGGAAAATACACATTTTCGATACTAATGGGACATATCGTCCTATTTGTATCAAAAATCTGGTTGGGACAATAATTCCGATTGGCACTATATATCCCAGGATAATTTAAGGACTTACAGAAAAACAAATAATGCAAAGCATCATAAATTTTTATGCTTTTTCAATTTGTGAAAACAGATTTTTCATGTACATTGTTGTTTCGCCAAAAAAAAAAGTCTGACCGAAAGGGTTAGCGGATGCTTTTTTTGCTTTTTTCAGGTACACACTCAAAAAAAGTTGCGTGGTCATTCAATGCCATGTTAATGCTTGTCACAAAAGTATTAAATTAGAATCGTTTATATAACATTCATAATTGCATTTTTTTTTCGTGAAAATTTTGAAAACGTTTTGATTTAATATAATGAATTATATTATTAAGTTGGTTTTTTGTTTTTGTTAAATAAAATTTATGCGCAATATAACATATGTAAATATCATATTAACATCTTTTACTTTTATAGAGTTTATAAATAATTGGGTATTTTAGTTTAAAATTTAAAAAATTAAATCGAATTATTTTAAAATCGTTTATTCGACATATTGTCTCAATTAAATTAGTGCTTTTTGTTTGTTATGTGGTCAAGTATGTCTATATGCCTGCATATCCTATGGTTTTGCTTGTGTAATTCGCAATTCATTTTTGGCAGTTTATGTATAAGCTAAGAGGTTTTGTTATTTTGGAATTAGGTTAAAATGTACTGATGATTTGGTGTAAGAACCAATGAAATGCAGGCATATAGACATACTTGACCACATAACAAACAAAAAGCACTAATTGAATTATTTTATTTAAAAATATGTATATTAATATGTTTGGTTTTTTATATGAATATAATTATTCTGTTATTCAATTTTTTTGTGAAACACAATGTCAAATACAAAGCGAACTATTTAATTCGCCTTTGTTAAATAAAATAAAATGTTTTGTGAACACAATTAGTTTTATTCATTGTTGTGATAAACATCACAAATTAGAATAAACATTAAATTTTAAAATAAAAAAATATATGGAAATAAGGTAAAAGTAGATGCCCCAATGGAAGAAAACGACAATAATGAAGAACATCAGTTAGTTGTTGAGAATCCCACTTTGGATTTGGAAGTCTACGCTTGGCCCGTTTTTATCGGCTAATTTTTGTGTCTGATGTGTGTCCTTCGTTGCGCTTGGAAGCTTTAAAAATGGCTATAAATTATGTCATGACCACTTACAATGTGACAATGTATCAAGTGTTGCATAAAAAGCTCAATGATGTGTATGTCAGCAGTACTTCTGTAGGCGCGGTTGGTGGAAATGGCGGCTCAGCCGGCGGAGGTAGGGTTTGCCGGATATAGCTGCGCAGCCGGCTTTGGCTGCCCAGGCCCTTGAATTACCGGTATTCGATGAAAACTGGGTAGAGACTAAGAGCCAAAAGGCTGCACTAAAATTGGAAAAACTTGACTCGGACCTGAAGAAATTTAAATCAAGTTCCATCAAGGAAAGTATACGGCGAGGTCACGATAATTTGGGCGATCACTATCTAAGCTGCGGGGATTTGTCCAATGCGCTTAAATGCTATTCTCGTGCAAGAGATTATTCCACCAGTGTCAAAGAAGTGGTTAATTAATTGTTTAAACGTCATTAAAGAATCGCTGTGTTTGCAAAATTGGTCACACGTACTGAGCTACGTGTCTAAAGTACACCAGATTTTAACGAGTGCCCCAAGGATGCAAACCAGGCGAGAAAAAGGCTAAAAAGAATTACGTATATGATTAACTTTGTTGTTTTAGGCTGTTCTACCGCGTCTAAAATGTGCAGCTGGACTGAACTACAAACCAAAAAATACAAATCGGCTGCCAAAAATTTTTTGTTTGCCAATTTCGATCATTGTGATTTTCCCGAAATGATTTCATCCAATAATGTCGCTATGTACGGAGCACTTTGTGCTCTCGCCACATTGGATCGCCAGGAACTGCAAAAAATTTTATCTCAAGCTCATGTAAGCTATTCCTAGAGTTAGAACCACAACTGAGAGATATTGTCTTTAAGTTCTATGAATCCAAATATGCTTCATGTCTTGTTAGTCGATGATATACTTGACAACTTGCTGCTTGATATGTATATTGCCCCACATGCCAGTAATTTGTATGCAAAGATTAGAAATCGTGCACTGCTTCAGTACTTTATTCAATAACAGATAGATGCCGACATGCGTAAAATGGCCACCGCCTTCAGTCGTACTGTTGAGGCTTTGGAGATCGAGGTGATGCAGTTGATTTTAGAAGGACAAATTCAGGCTCGTATTGACTCACACAATAAAATATTGTATGCAAACGAGACTGATCAACGCAGTAGTACTTTCGAACGAGCTATTTCCATGGGTAAGAAATATCAAAGACGTTCTCGCATATTGGTTTTAAGAGCAGTCATACTCAAAAGTAATATACACGTTAAGGTTGGTAAAGCATTCATAATTAGCTAATAATTTTTATTGAAAGAAATTTTTAATTTTAGAGTATACCACGTGAATCAGGAAATCATGTCACCGACTTGTGCGTAGCGGCTGGATCAAGTACTCCTACAACAGCTAGAATTTAAAATTATTTATATGTTCTTCGTTCGCTTTTACTTACAGATCATGAGGATATTGTTTGAAAACATTTTCATTAAATATTTGCATACAAATTTATTTCCATTGTGAATTCTAACTCTAGCAATTTAAAAAAATTCCATTTTTGAAAAAAAAAACATATGCATTTTAGTGTCTTTGGAAAATATGTCTTCTAAATTAGTAAGTCTGATATCATTTGGAGGCTTCACTTTGTTTTGCGGATGTGTTCATGCTTTGAAATAATATATATTTTATATTTTTTTTTCATGCAAAAATTCAGCTCCTTTGTGAAAAGTACGATTGTTATTTTGCATTATGCGTACTCTTCGTTCATTGGGGTAAAATTTAAACTGTATTTCAAAATTTATTTTAAAAATTTCAAACAACCAAAACAGTTAGTAAAAAGAAAACAAAAAATTGCGGCGAATTGCACAAATTTTGACAATCTGTTCACTGTCACCTGTGCTGATGCATATACCTGTTCATTGTACTATGATGTTTTTCTTAATACACAAATACCAACAAACCCCTTGCTTGGCAACCCATAAATAGCTTTATTCTTGCCAAACCAGCTCAGGGATGTCAGAGGGGGTACGACCAGCTATTTATAGTCCAGGGTGTTACAATAAAATTTATATAAAAATAAAAAAAAGCAAACACAAATAAACGCCTACAACCAACAACAACATACATATATTAAAGACATTAAATGTCGTTTTGCCTCTCACTAGTGACCCTCCCTACCTTAGTAGCATAATTCTTTATTCTTTATGCTACCCGACATAAACCACGGATCACTTTTTACTTACTTTCACATCACAGTTATTTTACAATTAGAAGGACATTATTATCTCAATGTATCTCAGCTAAAGAAAATCATAATAATTAAACCTTTTTTTCTGTTTTCTTTTTAAACGTGACAAATCGGAACTATTAAAATTTATTATCAGTTGCAATCAACCTCTACTTAAATCTACAGGTATAGATATATAATAACAAAATCTTTTTTACCTAAAACCCAGAATTACCGACTTTACACTGTCAATCACTAATAAACAGATAAACCAACGAATTATTTTAATCAAATAAATGCACCTATTTGAGAGAGCTCTATAAAAATGGTTTTCTTTTAACAAACAACACATCTAATTCATTACTAATACTAATGACGCGAGGCAGGTAATTGTTGGGCTAACAATTATTCCACATTACACTAACACTAATCAATAAAATATTCTTAACACTAGCAGTAATTTATTTCACCAATCTGGTATAACCTAAAAATTACGACTTATGAAATTCTACTATGTACTCTTGGCTTGTATACATATATATTTTTTTTGTTTCTTTCTTCGAACAACTACGTAGCAAATTATTTGTTTCCCTTGATTTTAAGTACGCTTCACTATATTTTTTTTGTCACTATACAATATTGGAACGGACTCACCAACTCTCGACGAATCTTGTACGGCGCCTTAGCTCACTAAATACACCTCTAACAGAAATTTGTTTCGTTTCCTCGTCTCCAGGTTGTCTTGTTCCAAATACTAATTTCCGGCTGGCTGTGGGGGCAGTATTCACCTCGTTTCTTCCTCTTCCAGGCCACATACACAGGCGGAACTGACCCTTCCTCCAGCAATAAACTCGGCTTGTTTATTGTTTCTTTTGGCAATAAACACGGCTTGTTTATTGTATTAAATTAAAGCACAAAAATGATCGCTCCTTAGATATCAGTTGTAATATTTTTTTTTATTGTTATTACAAAAATTTATCTTTATATTAATTTTCTTTTCTTATTAATTTTATCCTTTTCCAGCTGCGGTTGCGACCTACCTCAACGAGATCTTCTTCAATTCTCCCTACCCAAAACCTTTTCTTTCAACCTAACGGCTTACCTCCAAAAAATATTCAATTCGCCTTAAATTTACCTAAAATATTTTAACCTGTCTACTAGTCATTATATTTATCTTGTTCTAACTCATATAACTAACTTAATTCACAATTTCTGCCTGCAACTTCGTACGGATACAAATACACATAACTGACACACATACTCAGTCAAGTCACTGACCTCTACCGTATTGACCTTGAATATATATTTGTATCTTTTGACATAAAAGTCACTGAACTCCGCCATTATGGCCTTGATGCTCAATGCTAGTAAAAACGAATACACAAAGCATAATAGTTAAAGAAATTGCTACCAACAACAAGATACATTTACAGACAAGGTCACAGGTTAACACAAAAAGAATAGGTGATCGTGCCTAAAAGCTGGAAGTACATAACACGCGTCGCGCGTTCTATGCGTTTCATACTTCAGACGCGTTTTTCAACTCAAGTTACATGCCAAGCGTTTTATGCGTCAATGTTTATGTTTTGATCATCTGTAGTGTAATATTGACAAAAGTTCATTTTGCTAAAATGTTAAATAATATTTCTGTACAATAGTAATTTTTTGTTGTATAGAAATTCGTAATTTTTAACGGCATTAATTAACTTCTCATCCATTGCACTTTAATATTATTATCTGTGGTTAACCTACCTTGTTTGATATATTGCAAAATTAATAAACATAACAGAGATTTCACTTATTACGTAAAATAAATCGATAAATTATATGAATATTTGTTTGAAGAAACAATTGTGATAAAATAACCATTTCAATGCATTTCACTCTTGAATATATTGGTAGTCTTTATTGCGACAGAATCATATTAATCGATAACATTGAAAATGTAATATAATTTGTCATCTCTGGCTATCAAAAACATCTGACATTTTTTCAAGACGCGTGCCGCGCGTACAAAAGTAGAAAGTAGATCTACTCTACGCGTCAAGCGTTCTACGCGTTTTGCCATGTAACTTGTTACATACAATAACACTAGTTCTGCTTTTTTGACAGACGCTTATAACGCGTAGACGCGTGAAACGCGTGTTATGTACTTCCAGCTCAAGACGAATGTTGTTTACATTTTTGCATTTTTGTTTACTTTTGTTTTTTCTTTATATTCTTGTTCTTTCTATACCTTTATTATTTCTCTATGTCTACCATGTTAACGAAACAATGTTTTAAGCATACAGTGTTGCCCACACACCAATCATCATACGCTACACAACAACATAATAATGTATTTTAGCAATACAAATTTTAGGGATGCCCCATATATATTTTATAATGATTAAAATTATTGATAAAAATGTAATAATATCACGATAAACTATAAAAACACATAAATTTATTTCTATATTGTATTTTTGTAATGTTGTGTTATGTTTAATATTATTTTTCCAGTTTATAAATATAATGGCAACACTATATTTGTTTATTGCTGCCCGTCAAAATAGAAAGTAGCCTAAGTTGGCAGCAGCAGCAAATGCTGTTGTGCACTCCTACTGCTGTGCTGCCGTCAATATAATCGTTTTCATTCAAACACATGGATTCTATTTTTGACATATTGCTGCTTGCTGTCGTCTAACAGCCATACCTAAATACGGGCAGAAAGCGGAACGTTTTTTTCCGCTGAGCTTTAACGCTGAAATGCCATACCTAAACAAAAGCGGCAACGTTATGTCAAAAAACAATAAAAACAGGGTTATCAAACAAACAAATTAAACAATCCTGATTATTTTAACAGCTGGATGGACGACATTTGCGATTTTGTTATGGAAATTTTGTACAAATAACAAATGTGCATACTTATGTATGTATATAGTCATATTGTAAATATTTTCTTATCTCCATTTTCTAATACGAAGTGCACAAATTTTTTCTTTTATTATTTATTTCACTTTTGTAAATTTTTGCTTGTTTTCTCTGGTTACAATTGTTTTATGTTGCAACTAACTTCATTAGAAAACGCTCTGTCAAAATCGGATTTTCCAATAGCAAAGCGTTGCCGCCGCGTTATTTCGGTATGCTCCGTACAAAATGTGTCGACATGAGAACTTTTGACAGCTAAAAAACGCTTGCCACCCGTGTTTAGGTATGGCTGTGAGTGTTTAGAGTTTTAATTTTCTAACACAGTCTTCCACTATCTCTCAGAGCGATCGGATATGTTTCTCTATTGTTACTGCTTGCTTTATACATACAAAGCAAATAAGATAACGGTTTTCCACATTCCTTTTTATTTTACAAGTGTACTTTTGAAGGACAAAGCCTAATAAACAGTAAAACTTCCAATCAGATTCGATTAAAATAATTAAAAATGCCTCCGGGCCCAAAACTCAACTTTAATACTAAAAAATATTTTTTTAAAAAACTAAGGAACATATTTTGCAAAAAGTAATGCAAAGAAACATAAGCAAATGCTACAAATGCAGCACTAGAAATACGAAATACACAAACAACTTTGTCTGATATTTTTTTGTTGTTCTTCATTCTATAAAAGCAAGTGGAAAGCAACAACACTTTCACCCATACCTAAATACGGGCGGAAAGCGGAACGTTTTTTTCCGCTGAGCGTTAACGCTGAAATGCCATACCTAAACAAAAGCGGCAGCGTTATGTAAAAAAGCAATAAAAACAGGGTTATCAAACAAACAAATTAAACAACCCTGATTATTTTAACAGCTGGACGGACGACATTTGTGATTTTGTTATTGAAATTTTGTACAAATTACAAACGTGCATACATATGTATGTATATAATCATATTGTAAATATTTTCTTACCACCATTTTCTAATACGAAGTGCACAAATTTTTTCTTTTATTATATATTTCACTTTTGTAAATCTTTGCTCTTTTTCTCTGGTTACAATTCTCTTCTTTTGCAACCAACTTCATTAGAAAACGCTCTGTCAAAATCGGATTTTCCAATAGCAAAGCGTTGCCGCCGCGTTATTTCGGTATGCTCCATACAAAATCTATAGACATGAGAACTTTTGACAGCTAAAAAACGCTTGCCGCCCGTATTTAGGTATGGGAGTTTCGTAAGGTTTGCTGGTAAACATTGACGGCAGCGATCATCAGTGAAGACTTTGTTTTTGTTTAGCGTATGATATCGCTTTGTATGTATATGTTTTTACAACAAGAAATATTGAATAAAACTTAGTTTTTATTTCAATGTATTGGTGTTTACTCTTCCATAAGGAACTTTTGGGCACACTTGATCTAAATTATTCCTAAATTTTGTTTTTATCAAACTAAGCTGAGAAAATATTCGTTCAGCTGCAGCGGAACTATGTGGTAATGTCAATAAATTTTCTACGAAATTTACAAGTTCTTTAAAACAATTTTCGTTTAGGCCATTTTTGTATGTTGAAATTTTATCCCAAAATTTTACAATATCAGTGTTAGTTTCTAACTCGATGTGGGAAAATCGGAGCAGTCTCCACTGGGTGAAGAGTTTTTCCTCATTGCCCCCTGTTAAATTTGGAAAGGACAACAGTAATGGTTCTAATGGAACATCTAAATTGCTAAGAACTTTTTTTGGAGTAATAATTTCTAAATTTTTTATATCAGTCCTCCCAAAATCAAAACGTTTTAAAAATTGCGTTAAGAGTTCTATATAAAATAACTGAATATTTTTCTTAATTTCATATTTTTTTGAGTTTGTTATATTACTTGATTCTAAAAATAGCTCAGCTTTATGACCAATGAAAATATCTTCAATATTCAAGTAATTTGCTTCATTAAATATGTTTATATTTTCCAAAGAATTTAAACTTTTAACATAGTTGTTTTTACAAAAGTTACTTAAAATGAGTTTAAAGTGTGTTTCAAATTGTGTATATAGATATGGGAGACGTACTGCTTCAGATTGAAATTCTTTATTCAACCCATTAATAATGCTCAAAATGTATGATAAAAATAGAAAATATACCTTTAAACTGGGATCGGCCATTAGCTCGCCCAATTCGCAAGCTCTTATACCACTCACTTCTAAGTAAAACGATATAAAATAAAGCTGTAAAGCAGACCATTGCTCAATTATGCGATTAACAACATTTTCCAAAGACAGCCAGCGGGTAACAGAAATGCCCAAAATTTTATGTGATTGTAGCCTACAGTAGTCCTGAAACTCTTTGAATTCGTTTATACGTTTTGAACTATGCGCGAAGAAATTATAGATGTTCCGGCAAAGAGTTTCGATTTGTATTGGAAGCTTTTTACAAGCGTATGCTGAACAGAGATGCAGTGAGTGGCAAGTACATTTAATATAAAATAAATCAATAGAATTTTTAAATTTCTCTTGCACACCATTGATTTCCCCAGCCATAACACTTGCTCCATCGGTTGCTAATCCAATAATGTTTTGTAACGGAATGTCATGTTTGGTAAAAAAATCTTTAATTGTGTCGTACAACGTCTGGGCGTCGGAGTTAAAAACCTCTATAAGGCTTAAAAATCTATCGCAAATCATTTTGGAAACTCTATCGACATACCGAACCACCAAAACAAGCGACTTTTTTGTAGATATATCTGTGGTTTCATCCACAATCAAAGAGAATTTTGATTTTTTTAATTCCGCTAATATTTCATCTTTAGCTTTTCTTCCTAAAGTTTCCGTATGTTGACCGGCTTTTGTTCTACCACACTTTACACCCTTCGCTATGTTTGAATCGGGACAACACTCTACTAGTAACTTTCGTATTTAATCCATTAAAATAAATGGTAAGTTGTGGCATATTAAAAACATAACAAGTGTTAGTTGTGCTTGATGCACTTGTTTGGAAATATTATTACTTTCAACACCCATAAAATTCTCTATTTTTGCCTGATTATTTTTCCAAGCAAATTCTTCCAGCCAGGCAGCCCGGAATTTCCTCCTAGGACTATTTTTGAATTCACTGCATTTAAAAATGTGTATCAGATTTTAATCTATAAGATAAAACAAATGTATTTTTTACCTGCTTTCATCTTCATTTTCTAATGACAAATCATCTATTTCGTTGTTGGCTGCAGCAGGCTTCTTCAATAAAAATCTATATTTAAAAGTATTTTCATAAAGCACTTGTATCGCAATAAATGCTATATTATATTTTATGTAAATAATTACCTTTCCATTTCTTTAATTTAATATTTTTTTAAATCACAAAATTCACTACATTTACTTTGAGCACATACAAAACCAAGCAAAACCACATATGCAACTAAATTCCTTTATTACACAGCACTGTAATTTTTTACACTCACAGTTGATTATGTTGTATTAAAGTAATATAATGGGTGTTGCCAATGCAAAAAATTTGCTGATTGGACTTTTTACTTTTTTAATTAGAAAAAATAAAAATTTTTGTAAATTCACATAGTAAATATTTTCAGTAAAAAAAATAACCACAACAGAAAAAATCTACACATGTACACATTGCGATAAAAAATAACCAATTTTGGTTAGTAATAACCAAAAACGGCAACGTTGGTCATACCTATTAATTTGCTTGTTTTTCTATATCAGGCATGCTCAGTACGAAGAACGTATTTTCCACTTGAAGTCACACGTATTCTTATTCTCTTTTATTTTATTCTTCTCTGAGAACAATTTTTTCTCATTTTACCCATACACAATGGGAGGTATTCCGTACGTTGTATGAAAAAGTATTGTATGCTAAAGAATTAAAATGAAAAAATGCGTTTTTCTATAGAAATATATACTATTTTATAAAAAAAATCTTCCATAAAAAATTATGTGCTTCTAATAAGCATACATTTTCCTAACTTAAAATACCTTTCTCTATAGAAAAATAGGGTTTTCTAAAGAAAAGATTTGTCTTTTTTTACACAAGAAATGATGTGTTCTATAGAAAAAATAAAAAAATCGTTAAAAAAAATCATTTAAGTTTATTTAGATAGAAACAATTCAATTCAATTCATTTAACACACATTTTTTCTTACAAAAATGTTGTACAACAATTACGTTTACAATAATATGTATATTCTATAATATATTTTTCCAATATAGAATACAGAAAAATAGTGAAAATATTTTCTTTGACATATTTTAACATCATATTTAAAAAATAAACATACAAACGTCCACCTCACATGTACATTCCTCGCCGTTTCAGCGACAACTGAATCAAATGTAGAAAAACAACCAAATTAATAGGTATGACCCATTGTGCATTCTGTTTGACTCAATTATGTTATTGTATAAGTGAGCGAAATTGTTCTGAGCATCGCTGTTCTATATTTGATTCAGTTTTCGCTGAAACGGCGAGGAATGTACATGTAATCGGAGGTTTGTATGTTTTTTAAATATCGGACACCTAGTTCAAAAGCGACTCAACTCAAAATTTTATTTTTTCAAAAATCGAAAAAGAACAGTTTTTGACCTAAATAAAAATAGTTAAAAACTTTGGACCATGTAGTAGAAAATCCACACAGATTATGATATAAAAATACACTAATATTTTGAAAATGTTGAGCTGAGTCACTTTTGAACTACGTGTGCGATATGATGTTAAAAAATGTCAAAGAAAAAATTTTCACTATTTTTGTGTATTCTATATTGGAATAAAATATTATAGAATTATGTTTGTAAAGGTAATTGTTGTACAAGATTTTTGTAAGAAAAAATGTGTGTTAAATGAATTGTTTCTATCTAAATAAACTTAAATGATAAATGAGAATATGATGTCATGTAAATGGCCGCCGCCACAGTTGATTGTCATTTGAGCACTTTTTATGGCATTTTCCATCACTTTGGCCAAAACTTCCGGCGATAGGTCCTCACATTCTTGACGGATATTGTCTTTAAGAGCTGCAAGAGTCTGAGGTTTGCTGACATAAACCCTCGACTTCAAAAAGCCCCACAAAAAGAAGTCTGCAGCGGTCAAATCAGGCGATCTTACTGGCCAGTGCAAATCGCCAAAACGGAAAATTAGGCGCCCGGGAAATGCATCCTTCAGCATATCGGTTGTGGCACGTGCAGTGTGTGCCGTTGCACCGTCCTGTTGGAACCACATGTTTTCCAATCCCAAATCATCAAGATGCGGCAAAAATAACTTTGTAGCGCTCACCATTCACAGTAACCGTTTGTCCCGCGACGTCTTCGAAGAAAAAAGGTCCGATGACTACTCCAGCGAAAACAGCACACCATGCAGTGACTTTGAGCGGGTGTAATGGCTCTTCGTGGGTTACACGCGGATTTTCAGTGCCCCAGAAGAGTAAATTTTGCTTATTTACGTACCCGCTAAGATTGAAATGGGCCTCATCACTCATGATTTTTTTTTATGAAAAATCATCTTCCTGTTGGTGGTGATTAAGGATGGCTTGAGCGTATGTTAAACGCGATTGGCGGTCATCAGCTAACAGCTGATGCACCGTCTGGACTTTGTACGGAAACATCTTCAAATCCTGTACCAAAATTCGCTGTAAAGACCGTCGACTGATACCCATTTGCGTGGCACGTCGTCTGGTCGATGTCGACGGCGCTTCCATAAGATCCTCGGCTACAGCAGCAATATTCTCTGCAGAACGGCTACTCCGGGGTCTGCCACGCCTGGCAGCATCTCATGTTGTGCCAGTCTCTTCGACTCGAGCGGCTAAACGTCGCAGTGTTTCACCAGTAGGCGTTGAACGGTCAGGAAATCTGCGACGAAATTCACGTTGTGCCAAAGTCACCGACCGATTATTGGTCAAATAAATAGTCAGCAATATTCCGCGTTCTGGAGCAGTGTAGCGTAACATTGTTTATTAACGTGTATTTCGCATGTGTTTACTACACAAATGTCAAAGCAGAACTGACATTAGGGGCCAATCGCAAAATTTATAGCATTTTCTGATAGGAGGATTACTTTTGCGCCACCTTTTACATACGTTCTTCCTACTGAGCATGCCCGGTCTAAACCAATTAAACAGCTCAATTGAAAATGTAACATCACAGACAACAAACAATAAATTCCAATTACGAATATCTAACCTAACACAAAATTTAATTCGAACAAACTCATATTTCTTTCCTGCAGAATCTCCTGATTGAGTCAGCATCTCCGTAAGCCACTATGATGGCATCTCAACTAGCTAAAACTCTCTTACAAAAATCAAGTAACCCCCTACAAAATAAATCTATTTTTTTTCATGGGCTTCAGTGTCCTTCAATGGAACATAAAAGGCTATGTAAATAATTATTGTCAATTACAACTAAATATTAATAAGAGAAAACAATCCTGAAATGATTTGCCTTCAGGAAACGCACTGTCCTTCCAATTACACCCCTACTACAGCAAATGGATACACTGGTTATTTTTACAATACTGCACTTAACACAACAGCTAAACAGGGCGTAGGCGTACTTTTAAAATCCAATATCCCTCACAAACATTTAATTCCCAACACTAGATAACAAGTTATACCCATCGAAATTCTACTACACATCAGAGTTATCATTCTTTCCTTCTATATTCCTCTAAATGTGAAAATTAACGAAAGGGAATTATCATCCATCTTCTCATCATTTCAAGCCTAATTAATTATTAATGGGGATTTCAACCGCTGGAATATAATTTGAGGTTCATGGAAAAATAACAACAGAGGCATAATTCTAGAAAAAGTAATTGACAGCTCTAATCTGAGTATTTTTTTTAAACTCATGGCTCACTCACTTACATCGACATATATTTCTGTTCGTTTTCAATACTTCCTCTAGTCAATTGGTCAGTCACAAACGACTTACATAACAGTGATCTCTTTCCTATAAGATTATCGCTACTAATTCCGGAAAACAACGACATTCCAATAAAATCCACCTTCGTCGGCCGTGTAGCAAAAATTAGCCGGCGAAGTAAAAAAGGTTGAAATATCTACAAAAAAACTGTCTATCTTCTCATCTTTCCTAACCTGTCCCCTTAATACTATCCCCTCGTTTTCAGTTCCGGCGCAATGCATTGCATAAAGGGGGTCATCCCCTGAGTGCTGGTCCAAGACAAAAAAAAATCATGGAGATATTATCTCCTTCATAAATTCTAGCTGATGCACTACTAATTGCTAAAGCTTTTGGAACGAGTTGTACAGAGTATGCGTCAGATGAGAACTTTTTAATTCATGTAAGAATTAATTTGTCCTTAATACCTTAATACAACGTTGACAAATCAGCGGCACTTTTGGAAGCTCCCACAACGATGATCAAACTATCGAACTGTATTAAGAGCGTTAAGGGCTCGACCCCTGGGCTGGATCGAGTAAACTACCAGATGATAAAACAACTTAGTGGTAATCCAAACAAAAACTTCTTGATCTATACAACACCATTTTCACAAGCGGTTGCTTTTCACAAGTCTGGAAGACTGCAATTGTAGTACCGATACCAAAAATGCCGCGATCATTGACGCATACCGCCCAATTTCACTGCTACCCTGCATCTCAAAACTACTTGAGTGCATAATTGCTGCTAGACTTTGATGGTTAATGGAAAGGAAAAAACTAATCAATAGAGAACAGATCGCTTTCAAACCGAACAAGGGTTGTGATGATGTTTTATTACACCTTGATAATTATATATCTAAATCTTTATCCGCAAAAAATCACGTCACAATTATCTTTTTATTATTATATTTTATTATTGATTTTGAGAAAGCTTTTGACCGCATCGGTTTGCACATCATCCTTAATACTTTGAAATCCTTGCATGTTGGGCAAAAAATTTTAAACTTTGTAAAATCATTCCTCACAAACAGGAATTTCAAACTGAAAGTCAATAACTAGTTATATAAATCGGTCACGTTGCAAAATGGTATTCCACAGGGTTCACATCTTTCTGTGAAGCTATTTCAAATTGCCTTCAATGGGCTCAGCAAAATTTTAAATAATTGCAGATAAATTGACCATTGTCTATACGCAGATGATCTGTATATACTCTGTAAAAAAAGCAACAAAGGCTCTCACTCGATCTGATTGAATGGACAAATTATTCTGGAGGAAAAATTTAAATACAGAAATCAAAAAAAGTTCATATTTGCAGGAAACATCACTGTGGTTCAGATAGCTTCAAAATACAAGTTAATGGATTTATATTAGACAACGTTGCCAAATTGAAAATCCTGGGAATAGTATTCTTCCAAAAATATAAGTGGAAGGATCACGGTATTAAAAATTTAGTCCCTTCCAGAGCTAACATCATCTGTTATTTATCCCACAAAAGTTCAGTTCATATCAACACATTAATATATTTAACAAGGACTTTTATTTTAAGCAAATTAGAAAATGGCATGCTTCTGTATGGAAACAGTCCTAAGTCAACATTGAACATAATTAAGTCAGTTTACCATAAAGCGGTTCGTGCTGCCGTCTATGCCTACAGATCCACTCCAATAGGCAACATTCTTAATGAAGCAGGGCTTCCATCTATAGAAAACAGGATTCTACCGATTAAAGGTAGAATCATTTCGAAACTATTGTTAACCACCAACTCCATTTTGGACTGTAATGTCCTAGCTCATAAATCCCTTACAAGACCAGTATGTATAATCAGCAATTACCCTATCCTGTGAGATCTAGCGCGTGAGATTAACATACCCATAGAAATCACAAAAAAATGATAAACAATCCACTCTGGAAATTCAAAAATACACTTCTAGAAGATAAATTTATCGAAACTTAATAAAAATATGACAAGCAAGGAACAATATTTAAAAACTTGGGATAAAAACAAAACTGTGCTAAGAATGAACGGCTGGTATTTCTTGTACGAAGACGGATCGAAATCACAACATACTTTGCCCGCATATGCAATAGTAGATGACCTAGGAGAAAATGTATGAATTCTCGTCGATATTCATAGCAGAAACATGCGCTATTTTTCGTGCTATTAAATGTGCAATCAGAACCAAATACAAAACTGTAATTTTTACAGACAGCTGGTCAATGCTCAAGGTAATACAAGACCCTTATAACAATAGTTGGAACATAGTAACAAGAATCAGAGATGTGCTATTCAACAGGGAAGATGATATCAAAGTATACTGGGTGCCTAGTCATATGCATTTCAGGCAACGAATCAGACAATCACAGACTCCGACTAGGCCATACAATTTTTTCCCAGGAACACATTTTAAAACAGAACGCTATCTCAACGTGCTCCGGTTGTGGCTGCAACTTTACAATAAAACACCTGCTGATTGACTGCCCTGCGTTACAAAGCATAAGGTCAAAACATTTTCAAAAAAACAGCCTTTCAGATTTTACAAGATCCTTCAACTGAAAACATAAATAGGGTACACAATTTCATAAAGGAACAAAAAATATCAATTTAGGATTGTAATACACAAAACGAGCCGATAGTCCTCATAAAATTATCTTTAGCCTTAGAATTTATTCATAAAACTAAACAAATAAATAAACAATTCTGTAAACTGGATTAGTTCACTAAAAAAACAAAATTAGGGATATAGTTACTTTTCTGCTTGAGCCAAAATTAGGAATTTATATAGCTACTCTTATTTACTAAAAAATTTCGATTTTCCAACTCTGAAATCGAAATTTTCATGTTTTTATAAAATAAGTTAAATCACCAAAATAAGGATCTTATATTGCACCTCTTATGTAGCAAACCTGGAATTGAAATGTCAATTTTTATACCCTCCAAAAAAGAATTTGGAGGGTATATTCACTTTGTCATTCCGTTTGTAACGCATCGAAATATCCATCTCAGACCCCATAAAGTATATATATTCTTGATCAGTGATGAAATCTAAGACGAACTGAGCATGTCCGTCCGTCCGTCTGTGGAAATCACGATTCAGTCCAAACGAAAAGAGCTAGACTCTTGAAATTTGGCATAAATATATTTTAAAACTTAGAGCAGGTTAAGTTCGAACATGGGCTAAATCGGGCAAGAGGGAAAAAAGTTCCCCCAAGAAGAACCAAACCAACCCAGAAAAAACAACATCATTTTTAAAGTTTTTTGGTTATTTTGTTAAGCAAATTATATATTTTTATGTCAAATACGGTCCAACGCCTTAAACTTGGAGCCATTAAATAAAATAAAAATATTTTTTGACCCCGCCTACTTCAGTGGGCGTTATTATAGGCAAAAATAGCATAAAAATTTAACAAATTGTTTTACTTAAGCCTACATTCCTTAAAAATAACACATTTAAGCTTTAATGACGAAGCTGAGACGAAACCTGGTAATACTCTGCCCTACCCCCTCCTTCCCCTTCGTCCCCTAAATGACCCTACCAAAAAAAAATTTTTTTAAATTTTGTATATAATCATCCCAAGCATTTATTTTTAGAGTTTTATGACAAAGGTGAAATGTTTCCTCCACAGCCCTTGCCAGAGCGACCCCGCCAAAATACAGTTTTTATACCCCCCAAAGAGAATTGTGATGAAGTCTAAGACGGTCTAGCAATGCCCATACGTTCGTCTGTGGAAAACATGATATTGTATATTTTTGAACCCCGCCCCCTTTAGTGGGCGTTGACGTACGATATTATATAAAGGAACTCTGTCCCACCAAGTTA
This sequence comes from Linnaemya tessellans, assembly GCA_951800035.1. Taxonomy (NCBI): domain Eukaryota; kingdom Metazoa; phylum Arthropoda; class Insecta; order Diptera; family Tachinidae; genus Linnaemya; species Linnaemya tessellans. The sequence continues at coordinate 75,089,773 of OX637535.1, forward strand.
AACATTTCAAATTCACTTACTAAATATTTGGAGGGTATTTAAGATTCGACCCGGTCGAATATAACGTTTTTACTTGTTTTGTTTGTTTTTAACTTCAATTTAATTCTTTCTGAAGTATAAAATAAGTTGAATCCACTAAAAAACCCAAATTTGAAACGTATGTGGCTACTTTTATGCACTAAAAAAATTTAAATTTTCCAACCCTTTAAGAGAATTTTTGTTTTTTTTTTTACCAATGCAGCTCTGAATGAGGTACATATAACATAGTTTTACTTAACAAAAAATTAAAATTTGTAACCTTTTCACTCACTTTCATGTACCAAAAAATATTTGAGTTGTCTAACCCTGGAATAGATATTGAAATTTTTTAAGATTTAAATATCAATTTTGTTCTTCCTGAACTATAAAATAGTTTTAGTTAGCAAAAAAAAAAAGCATCAGTTGCCTTTTTGGTTACTTTTATGTATAAAAAATTTCAATATCCCAACCCTGGAAGCGAATTTCTTATTTTTTTCTTACTAATGCAACTCTTAATGAGTTCTAAAATAGTTTTACTTAACAAAAAATTTTTACCTCTTTAGCCACTTCTATGTACTACAAAATATTTCAGTTCTCGAAATTTTTATTTTTTGAAAGGTTAATACCAATTTTATTTTTCCTTAATTCTAAAATAGTTTTAATCAGAAAAAGCAAAAAAAAAAATTAAATTTCCCATCCGTGGAATAAAATTTTTCATTTTTTTTTTTAGTTTCGAAGACAAATTTAATTCTTTCCAAAGCATCAAAGAGATTTAATTAGCAAAAAAAAATAATAATGGATTTTTCATCCAGAAATACACCTAGTTCCCAAGTTCTGGAACCATATTTCGGAGTTTTCTGAATCTCAATACCACTCTATTTAAGTTCATTTCCAATCCATCAGTCTAAGAATGAAGTCTCTTGCTCTTCTGGGGGTTTGGAAAACCGTACAGACAGACGTACACCGCTCATTCTATATATAACCTTCCACTTTTTTATGAAAGGTATAAAAAGAGCTTTGCCACACAATGAAAATGGCAATATAGGGAATTTTGTACACAAATGTCCAATTGAATTTTGTTCATAAATATTTATAACAATAAACTGTTGTAAACTGCCCCTTTGAAAGGGCACATTCGATGAATAGGGAGCTTTAAATCGGTTTCGTCTATAGGAAGTGGATCAATTTTGTTAATTGACCTTCGAAAAATGCCCTTTGAAGTTTTAACATCTACAACACGGATTTTTCCATCACGTCCAGGGATAGCTCTTATGGCACGAGAAAGGAGGCAATGTTGTGGTGGCACGTGTTCTTCGTAAATAATAACTAATCGTCCCTCTTCGATATTAGCATTAGGTTTGAACCACTTAGACTTTTTCTGAAGATCTAAAATATAATCACGACGCCATTGTATCCAGAATTGTTGTTTTAAATATGTTACCAATTGCCAACGTTTTAAATAGTTAATGTTTTTACAGTGGATTAATTCTTCGTCCGGTAGGGCTAACAGTGATGTACCAATGATCATGTGGGCTGGGGTGAGAGCTTCACTATCATTAGGATCGTCAGATCTCTGTGTCAAATGCTGTGCATTTAAAATGGCTTCAACTTCTATTAAGATGGTTTGAAATTCTTCGTAGGTTACACTAGCTTTTGATATGTTTTTAACCAGAACATTTTTTGTCGATTTCACCGCCAACTCCCACAGGCCACCAAAACGAGGTGATCGAGGGGGAATAAATAAAAATTTGAAACCTGTGACTTCGCTGTAGTGCATTAAAGATTTTACCTTTTCGCTGTCGACGAACTGTTGTTTGAATTCCTGAAGTTTGGTGTTAGCGCCAACAAAATTAGTCGCGTTGTCACAGTACAACCTCGCAGGTATGCCTCGTCTACCTACAAATCATTTTAAACATAGAAGAAAGTTATTAGAAGACAAGTCAGAAACAACTTCAATGTGAATAGCCTTTGAGGCGAAACAAACGAAAATTGCGACATAAGTTTTGTAAGGTGGTTTTCCTCTAATTCTATATGAGGTGTAAAATGGTCCACAAAAATCTACGCCACAAACAAGAAAGGGGCGCTGAGTCTTAAACGATCAGCTGGAAGATTGCCCATTATTTGTTGCATCAGTCGAGGCTTATATTTAAAGCAGTGGACGCAATTACGAACTACTTTTCTGACGACTTCTCTGCCGTTTATGATCCAAATTTGTTGACGAAGGATTCCGAGAAGTGCTTTCGGGCCAGCATGCAAATGTTTCACGTGAAGATATTTTATGAATAGAATTGTAAAGCGATGATCCTTCGGAAGGAGTGCCGGAAACTTTGTGTCGTACGAGAGCGTAGAGTTTGCTAGCCTGCCACCAACTCTGAAAATAGATAAAGTTGTTCTGTAGCTTTGGATTTCTTGTATAAAGGGCGATAATTTTTGAAAACTCGGCTTTAGAGTTTGTTCTTTTCGAATGTGATCAATTTCGTCTTTAAATGTTACTGATTGAACGTCATATACGACTTTCCAAAATGCTAGCTGTAATTCTTCTGAAGATATGAACAAATTTCGTTTGGATTTGTGCAAGAGACGATGAATGTAGATAATAATGTGTAAAATACGAAGATATGACGATTGATTAGTAATTATTTGCGAAATTATAGATTGTACGACAATGGTTGCTTTAAATAAGGTCTTTCTTATTTCTTCTGGTGGAAGAGCGGTATCAATGTTTGCGTTTTGTGGGCAATGTTCATCACTTTGCTTTAAAAATTCAGGTCCGGTCAACCCCATTTTAGACATTATTTCACAATATCCGCTGGGTTTTGTTTCGATGGCACATATCTCCAAGGTATGTTGTAGGAAGAATTTTGCATTTGCGAGACTCTATTGGCGACGAAAGTTACAAGAGATGACGAATGATTTGTGAGCCACTTTAAAACAATTTTGGAATCAGACCAAAATAATATACGATAACTGTAGGGTTCAAATTTATGTTTAATTTTAGTCCATGTGCGACACAATAAAAGAGCGGCGCATAGTTCTAACCTGGGCAACGATTGCTGTACCACGGGAGCTACCTTAGATTTAGCAATTAGTAAATTTGAATGAAAACAATTTGCATCAGCCTCTCGAATATATATACAACATCCATATGCTAATTGAGAAGCATCCGCGAAACCGTTTATATCGAATTTAACATCCAGATTTGTTTGTACAAATCTAGGCAGTTCAATTTGATTTATGTAGGGTAAACTATTTTCAATTTGAATCCAACGATTCTTCAAACTAGTATTTAAAGGTGAATCCCAATTTATTTGCTGTTTCCACAGTTCTTGGATTAGGATTTTGCATGAGATGACAATCGGACTTAGCAGTCCTAAAATATCAAATATTCTAGCTACTATTGATAATACTGAACGCTTTGTAGGAACTTCAATAGTTGGTAAATTAAATCGGAAACAAAATATATCTTCATAACATTTCCATGACATTCCAAGTGCCTTAGTTATATTTTCTTTGCTGGTTTTCAAATCGTTTTCTTCCGTAGTCTGAGCTAATTGTGGATAATTTGAACTCCATTTCGATAATTGAAGACCCGCTTTTGCTCTAGAATTTGGATAGTTTCAGCCTTTTTAGCCGAAAGCTCGAAAATATTATCTGCTCCAGTTAGCAGATCATCTAGTCTTGCTTTTAAACTTTGGAACCGATAGGAAATTTGTGCTTATAACTATCAGCAACAAAAAAACCCCTTATTGCGAGGAAAGGAGCAGCAGATGTTCCATAAGTCACTGTGTTAAGCTGGTAAATGTTGAGAGGACTATTGGGATTATCTCTCCACAAAACAAGTTACGTTCTCTTTCATCTACAAAAAACTGACGATACATTTTACAGACATCTGCGGACAGTGCTAATTTATAAAGACGAAAAGAAAAAATTGTTATTATTAGATCCTCTCGTATAGTTGGGCCAACCATTAATATATCATTTAAGGAAACACCAGCCGAAGTAGGGAATGACGCATCAAATACGACTCGTAGTTTGGTTGTGGAACTTTGTGGACGTAAAACTGGATGGTGTGGTAGTGTGGTTGATTTAATACGCTATTGCTAACCATTGACATATGACCTAGGTTTATGTATTCATTCATAAAGTCTATGTACATTTTTTTAATATTTCGTCTTTTGATAGACGTTTTTCTAGATAAAGAAAACGACGGCGAGCTCCTTCAAATGAATTTCCAAGTTTACTCACTAAACACTTAAATGGTAAACGCACCTTTACTCGTCCGCTTTCATCGAACACTGTATTTTCAACAAAATGCGTTTCGCACTGATTTTCTTTCTCGGTCAGGACGACTTTGTTTTGCTTTAACAGTGACTCTAATTCTTCATAATTTGTGATAACGTTGCACAATAAGACTCTATTGGGTTGTTGAGAATTTACCTTTCCACCAACTATTCAACCAAAAACGGTATTTATTAAATATGGAAGACCATCACCCAGTGAAATTTTGCCATCTACTAGAATGTCAAAGAAGATTTCAGCATTAAGTGAAAAATCAATGTGATTAGGTAAATAAAATTGTGGATCTGCGAAATCTATTCCATTATAGCTTTTTTACACTGACCTACATCTTACATCTTTCATCAATTTGCAAAGATGTTAACATCTTCCCATAAGAATTATACAGGGAAAAAAGTTTACATCTTTCTACATCTGCAGAAGATGATCCTTTCTCATTTTGTTCCACCTTACATCTTTCGTTATTTTAAGTGTCATCACTAAAAAATGGCAAAAAATCGATTTTCTTTGGGTCATCACTAGCAAAATGACATTGCAGAAAATAAAGAAAACAAATTTATTCAACAGAAGAAAATGAGCATCCAAACCTTTCGAGGAAGGGTCACTTCTACCAAAACTTCTTCTTCATCATCATCTTCCAGAATGGCGTTCAATATATGAATGCACTGCATTAAAATTTGGGTTTGTTCTTGCAAATTAACAACTAATCCAATGATAAATGCCTTCTCCATATCCATTTTTTTAAATATTTTTTATTTTTAACAAAAGTTATGCGTCTTTTCTTTTATTTTTTTACAGCTGAATAAATGAAAGATGAAAGATGTTGCCAATGTAAATTCATGTTTCACATTTTCAACATCTTCCATGCGTTTCACAAAGATGTAGGTCAGTGTAAAAAGGCTATTAGGGAGGTTCCAATCACTTATATCAAAACGCTCTGCGGGTTGAAGTGACGCAATGGATTTGGTCACAGAAAATAGTGATGTGAATTCGAAGTTGGATAATCGAAATTTGATAGGAAGGAGGAGCTGGTTATGGTCCAGGATCCCTGGGTCCACCAAGGACGGGTTCATGGACTGACACTAAAGGGCTATAAGCTATTGTTTGCCAAAGGCACAGGTAATATTAGATCTTGTATCTTGGCTAAAAACTCTTTGCGTATCTTTATCCTATCTGATTTCAGTGATGGGGATACTGTAGCAGCTGCTCTGGAGGCCCCGTCCGGCACGGTTTGGCTGGGCTATATGGCGCATGACCACGAGGGCAGTCCACCAAATGGCAAGGTGTGTGGTATTGTGTCCAGGGCGATAAGCACGAGGACGCCTATAATAATAAGTGCTGACGCTAATTCACCCCACACCTCCTGGGGTAGTAGCGATACTAACGAGCGGGGTGAATGTCTCTTCGATTTCATTTTAAATAATAATCTTGAAATTGTCAACAGGGGTTCAGAACCCACTTTTTTTGTGTCTAACCGTAGAGAGGTTTTAGATGTAACATTGGTTAGTGCAGAGCACACCAATCTGGCTAGCGGTTGGAGGGTTGCGGATGACTGCTGCCTATCCGACCATCGCTATATTGACTTTAACATAGGGTTAGGTGAAAGTAGATTTAATCCTATAGTTAACAGGAAGAAGAATGACTGGGAGCTACAGAACAATGTACTCTGCAACTCCTTATCGACGACTCCAACTATTAAAAATATTGGGGACATTGACTCTGCTGTGGAGATTCTAAGTGAATCGTTTCGCTGTGCCACTAATGTGGCTTGCAACGGTTTGCAGGGGAAAGGCCAAACAACCGTGGTGGAGCCCGGAAATTGCACATTCACGAAAAGAATGTCGCAGGCTATTCAACGAGGCTAAACGATCAGGCGACTGGTCGACATACAAAACCTCGTTGAATTGCTTTAAGAATCTTGTCAGAAACGCAAAAAGGAGGTCTTGGAGGGCTTTCTGCAGTAATGTGGAGGTTCATCTGAAACCAACAGGCTGCGTAAGATGCTATCAACCGCACCGGTTGTACCCAGCTACATACAGAAACCCTGTGGTAGCTGAACCATGAGTAGTCAAGAGACGCTGAGCGTACTACTCGACACTCATTTTCCTGGTAGCCAGGCGGCACCTTTAACAGGCACTGTCGATGGCAGCTTGACGACAGGCGCAGTCACAATTCCATTGGATATGGATAGGCTCCGCTGGGCTGTACACAGCTTCGATCCGTTCAAATCTCCGGGACCAGATGGAATAATTCCAGCGGATCTACAGAGAAATGCGGACATTGTCCTACCTTGGCTCACGGTAATTTACAGTGAATGCCTTAGGAGGGCATATATACCTATATTTTGGCGTACGTGCAAGGTTGTCTTTATCCCGAAGGGGGGTAAGACGTCGCACACCAAGCCTAAAGGATTCAGGCCGATAAGTCTTACTTCTTTTTTACTCAAAACTTTAGAAAAAGTAATTGATATTCATCTGAGAATGACCATTCCGAATGAGCTTCCCTCTAAATCACAGCACGCCTACACTAAAGGCAAATCTGTAGAAACGACACTACATTCTCTAGTGGGCCACATAGAAAAATCTCTTGAGTATAAGGAATTTACTTTGGGGGCTTTTCTGGACATAGAAGGTGCTTTCAACTATGTCAACCCCGATTCCATCATCAATGGGATGGTAGCAGTAGGGATTGATAACAATTTATGCCGGTTTGTTAGAAACTTAAGGTATGTTCACATTGGTGAAATATTTGCATGAAACATATTTGTTCATATTTGTGCTAAACTTGTTGAAAAGAAAACAGAATTTGTTTTGTGGTCACACTAAACATATTTATTTGAACAGTTTGTTTGATCTAACAACTATCAAATAGCATAGTTTGCAACCATGAGAAAACATATTTCATGTGTGGTCACACTCAAAGCAGTATTTGTCTAAAACAAATATTTCTGAAAACTGTCAAAAAACATAATATTGTTTTTTTTAAGAAGTTTATTGTAGTACATAGTTGAAATATGGAAAATTTTGAAGATTTTGTTGTGCTATGCTGTGGGGCATCATCCTTATTAGTTTTGGAAGAGGAGGCAAATATATTAACAAAAAAGAGACAATGGGTTAGAAAGTGGGTACAACGTCGAAAAGAGGAAGGATGTTGTGCAAAACTTTTGAAGGAGCTGCGTTCAGAAAATCCTGCTTTATACAAAAACTTTTTAAGAATGAGCTCAACTGATTTCGATCATTTGGTAAATATCTCAAATTCTGTTTGAGGGATTATTCCATACATGTACATATATACACATACATATGTACGTATTTTTAATCTGATTGCAGTTGAAATTAGTTGCACCACTTATAACAAAGAAAACAACAAGACTTCGTGAGTCAATTTCTCCCTGCGATCGACTAGCAGTTACACTTCGATACTTGGCGACAGGAGTTTTAGATCTCTTCAGTACATCTTTCGTATTCCCTATAATACTATCTCAGGAATTGTACCTGATGTATGCAATGCCATTTATATATATATATATATATATATATATATATATATATATATGTATATATATATATATATATATATATATACATATATATATATCTTTTCGCGAGCACTTGCGATATATAGCATCCAAAGCATCAGGGACCTGTTTGGCGCTATCTCGGATCATGCCAAACACGAGAGGGCCAAAGTATCTTCAGAGGAAACTGCTCGCTGGAGTAGTAAGGAGCATTATCCTATATGCACACCCGGTATGGTCAGACTCACTTAGATATTCCACATATGTGGGGCTGGTATGCCCTGTGTATAGGCTAGCTGCTTTAAGAGTATGTAGTGCATTTCGGACAGTGTCGGACGAGGCGGCTTTTATCATTGCGGGTATGATCCCTATCGATTTAGAAATCATGAATAGGGATAACTCTGATTTATGTATGCAAAAATGGCAAGAACGGTGGTCAACCACTGAAAAGGGAAGATGGACTTATTCATTAATACCCGACATCAGATTATGGCTGACTAGGAAACATGGTGATCTGAACTATTACCTAACACAGTTCTTGTCTGGACATGGTTGCTTTAGGTCATATCTATTTCGTTTTAAGCACGACAACTCTCCGTTCTGTCCACACTGTGGTGGGAATGTGGTTGAGGATGCTGAGCATGTCGTCTTTGTCTGCTCACGATTCAGCAACTGGAGGTCGTATTTAGAGGAAGGCTTGGGGCGTACGATCAGCCCGGAGAATATTATTCCGACCATGCTGGAATCCTTATTGAATTGGACCAGAGTGTGTAGTTTTGTACAGCTTGTTCTAATAGAACTTCGCAGATTAGCACAGATTCGTAGGAGAGTTAGTACGTCTTAGGATTCGTTATCTACTGACGATTAAATATGCGCATCAGTTCCGAACCTCCTTACCTAGGAACTAAGGAGGACGTAGGAATAATACTGATAATACTACCCACCCTGATGAAATGCCAAAGCTGTCCCAGGGTGGTGCTAGTGAAGTTGTCGTGGGGCCACTATTGATAGTTGCTATCATTACGTCCATAAAAAAAATAAAAAAAAAAAAAAAAATATATATATATATACATATATATATATATATATATATATATATATATATGTATATATGTACATATATATACATATAATATATATATATATATATATATATATATATATATATATATATATATATGCATACTATATATATATATATATATATATATATATATATATATATATATACACATATATATATAAATACATATATATATATATATATATATATATATAAATATATATATATATATATATATATATATATATATATATATATATATATATATATATATAGATATATATATATATATATATATATATATATATATATATATTCATATATATACATATTCTATATACATATATATGTATATATACATATATATATATATATATATATATATATATATATATATATACCTATATATATATATATATATATACCCGCAAGGGTATCTTCTTATGAGGATAACGGGATTGACGAGCCCGCGGACCCTGAGTTATCACAGGTCTGAGGGAATTCTAGATAGAAACCCTTAAAAGACTTGTGATTCCACACCGCTGAAAAGCATTAAGACCAAGTCCAGTACGGTCTTAATTATGGCATATCTGGACATACGAGAATGAATTTTTAGAACCCTGGGCTGGTGGTTGTGGTATTCTGGGACCTGAGTATGTAGGGGTGAAATTTTACAGAAATGGCTCTCAGGCTAATGCCACAACTGCCTCCGTCCTATTAAAACTTGGCAAGTCTCAAAGTACGTTTGAAGTTCGTCATCATTAAGTTGATAGTGCAGGTTCGGATGTTCTTCCCCGGTTAGCACGGATCTGGCTCTGGCGAGAAGATCCATAAGACCTTTTCGTCAACCCTCGCATGGACCTCACTGCTTGCAAAGGGACCCATGGGATCTTAACGTGACTGCACATCGAACGGATATAGCGGCTTTGAGTTTGGACCCACTAGAATGAACACTATTAATATAAATAAAAATAGAGGTAATAGACATGATGGGTTAAACATGGTAGACAGCGAAAACCCATTTGTGAGGAAGTCGGTGATCATGAGATCACCCCCTTCAGGAGTTAGAAGTGGAGATAATCTCTTTTCCAATAGCGTTGCTAATAGTAGTGAGGTAAGCAGCAGTAGTTTGGGGAAATTAGGAGATAAGATTTCGAAGTTGTTAGACTTCTTAAAGTCGCGTTCGAACGTGCATAAAGATATTGTGACGATGTCGCGGGAGATACAGGCGTTGTATATGCAAGTAGCGGATGAGCTGAGCAGCTGACCTGTTAGTGACAAGAAGTCACAAATTCATAAGGAGACGCAGACGGAAGAACCGTCAAGGCCAACCTTTGTGCTAAACGCAACCCCAAAGCGCAAAAGATATCCAAGCACTCTTAGCCCAAAGGGGAACAAATCTAAGAAGAAGAAGGGTGTAACCCCCAATAGGAATAGCGGAAATCATACACCCAGTGAGGCAGGCAGAAGTACGGCTGGGAAACCAGGCGTGAATGCTAAAGATCCTGGCTGGGTTAAAGTCCATACCAGAGTTAGAAGTAGAAAGAAGACAGTAAGACCAGATGCTTTGGTAATTAAAACGTGCGGGGATGCTTCCTATGCTGATATCCTCAGACAAGTGAAGAAAGACCCAAAGTTGAATAATCTGGGCCAAAATGTGAGGAACATTAGGAAGACTGGTAAGGGTGAATTGTTGTTGGAGTTGAATAAACCCGCGCACCAGGATACAAGTGAATTCAGGTCGACAGTAGAATCGGTACTAGGTCAGGTCGCCGAAGTAAGGGCAATATCCCATGAGGTTAGAGTCGAGATTAGGGATATAGATGAGGTAACCTCTAAGGAGGACGTTTATGAAGCCCTCATAAAAGCATCCGACGATTTGAAATCTCTGCAGCCTGCTGCAATTAAATCGTTGAGGAGAGCGTATGGAGGAACACAAACTGCCACCATTGGCGTAAGTGCTGCCATAGCTAGCCGTCTTGTGCAGATGGCGAAGATACGCATTGGTTGGGTCGTCTGCCGAATACGCGAAAAGGCAACGCCGATAAGGTGCTTTAGATGCCTAGATTATGGACATAGGGCCGCAAATTGTAAGGGGAAGGACCTTTCTAATAATTGCTTACGGTGTGGCGAAACCGGCCACAAAATTGGAACTTGCTCCAAAAAACCGTCGTGTTTGCTTTGTAGGAATGCAACAGACACCGCTAGTGATCATGTCACCGGAGGTGTAGTTTGTCCGTACTACAAAAAGGCGCTACAGAAACTTAAGGTTTAAAACCAAACTTAAGACATCAAAATGCGTATATTACAGTTAAATCTCAACCATTGCCAGGCAGCACAAGAGCTTCTTAAGCAAAGCGTTCGAGATTTAAATGTAGACGTCGCTGTGCTGAGTGAGCCATATAGGACCATGGGATCTGTAAATTGGGTTTCTGATAACACGGATACATCGGCGATATGGAACACCAGCACCTTAACACTACGGGATAGAATAACATCACAATGTGGGTATGCCCGAGCCACTATCTCTGGTATCACATTGTACAGCTGCTATATTCCCCCTAGGTATTCTATAGAGGACTTTCGAAGCATAGTTGATAATATAGTAACAGATGCAGCCACCAAGAACCCAGTCATAATAGCAGGTGACTTTAATGCGTGGGCTGTTGAATGGGGCTGCCCCTTGACGAATGCAAGAGGTAGAGTGCTCTTGGAAGCCTTTTCTGCATTGAGCGTTGTACTCATGAATAATGGGGTTGAACAAACTTTCAGACGAGGTGATGCTGGTTCGGTAATTGACATTACGTTTGCCAGTAGCAGCATCACAAGCCAGGTGAACTGGAGAATATCTGACATTTATACTCATAGCGATCATAGCGCTATAATCATAGATGTACAAGATGAACAGCACCATGTGGCTGCACAAGCACGAGACTTGACAGGCTGGAAGATAAATACCTTTGATAAGGATATCTTCGCAGCTTGTATGGAGAACATGCAACTGAATGGTTCGGCTGAAGATATGGCAGAACAATTAGTGAGCCATATCACGAGTGCGTGTAATGTGAGCATGACGAAGCGTAAAAGGTCACCAAATAAGCCTCCAGTTTACTGGTGGAATGGTGAAATTGCTAGGTTGCGTTCGGAGTGCATAACCTCCCGAAGGCAGTATACAAGGACGCGAGGTAGTCTAGAGAACAGTGTACACCATCAAATATATAAGGATAAAAGGAAAGCGTTGAAGATTGCAATACGTAGGAGTAAGCGCAGCTGTTTCCTTAATATATGTGAGGAATTAGATGGTAATCCTTGGGGCCTTGCATATAAACTGGTAACCAAGAGACTTAAATGTCTTGGTCCATCGCCGCCAAGAGAGGAGCCTATTCTCAGGGGAATTGTAGATCATCTCTTTCCCCAACAGGAAATTCCTACGTGGCAAAACAGCTATTCGGCTACATTTTCCGATATTCCTCCGGTTACGATTTCCGAGATAGAAGGCGCTGTCTCGAAATTTAAAGACAATAAGGCACCAGGCTTAGATTGTATTCCAAATATGGTGCTAAAAGAAGCTGTCAAACTCCACCCTGAGTACTTCTTGAAGGTAATAAGCGCATGCTTGAGCCAGGAAATTTTTCCAACAATGTGGAAAAGACAAAAGCTGGTACTGTTACCCAAGGATAATAAGCCGCTAGACGACCCCTCCTCTTATCGTCCACTGTGTATGATAGATACGAGTGGGAAACTGCTAGAAAGTATAATCTGTAGAAGATTGGAAGGCTGTGTTGAAGCTAAGAATGGTTTATCAAATAACCAATATGGCTTCAGGAAAGCAAGATCAACAGTGGATGCTATCAAGGTTGTAGTAGAAACTGCTGCTAGGGCTATCCAAGGGGAGCGGTGGAGAAATGGAACTAAGGAGTATTGTGTAGTCGTAACCCTAGACGTAAAGAACGCCTTCAACACGGCAAACTGGGGACGTATTGTTGAAGCCTTAGCAAGATTAGACATCCCAGGGTATTTACTGGCAATTATACAGGATTATTTCCGAAATAGAGAGCTAGTTTATGACACCGATA
>OX637535.1:75107742-75222742 GCA_951800035.1 Linnaemya tessellans
TAGGGATAATTTATTGTATTATATTATTGGTGTTGTTATTATTATTATAATTTTGGGTATATATATGTGTGTATATATGTATATGTATGTGTATCTATATGTGTATATATATGTATGTATGGATGTATGTATGGATGTATGTGTGTATGTGTATGTACATATATGTGTATATGTATGTATATATATATATATATATATATATATATATGTGTGTGTGTGTGTATGTATGGGTGTATGTATGTGTACGTGTGTACGTGTATATATATGTGTGTGTTCGTATGTATATATGTATGTATGTACGTATGCATATGAGTATGTACATTTGTATATATACATATTTATGTTCCTTTATGTACGTTTATGTTTTATATAAAAAAAAAAAAAAAAAAAAAAAAAAAAAAAATTAATTATATGCGCCTAATTTATACTATGTATAAGTTTTTTCATGTTATACATATATAAAAAATAATTTTCTTATAAGATTTTTATTATAATTTCTTAATGTTGAAAGGCAAAATAATTGTATTTTACTATAAATTGTTAATGTTGAAAAATTGTATTTTGCTATAAATTGTTAATGTTGAAAAAAATTATTTATGTTATTGTATTTGAAAAACAAATATTTTGAATAATTTTTCATGTCATGTTTCAAAACCATTTTTCTATGTATAAAATTTTAATAATTTTTATTTCCTGAAGATGTTAACAAGCTGTTAACGAAATATCGAATAAAAATTATAAGAAATAATATATTATAAAAAACGACCACAAGCTTGATAAATATTACAATAAACTGATAAGGTCAATAAAAATAAATCAATATATATATATACATATATATATATATATATATATATATATATATATATATATATACATATATATATATATATATATATATACATGATATACATACTAAATATATACCTATATGTACACTATTTATACATATATATATATATATATATATGTATATATATATATATATATATATATATATATATAAATATATATACATATAGGTATATATTTAGTATGTATATCATGTATATATATATATATATATATATATATATATATATATATATATATACATATATATATATATATATGTATATATATATATATATATATATATATGTATATATATATATATATATATATATATATGTATATATATATATATATATATATATATATGTATATATATACATGTATATATATATATATATATATATATATATATATATATATATAGGTATATAAATATATATAAATATGTATATCTATTTAGATGTAAGTACATACAATATGTTTATAAAACAGGTTTGAAATAGTTATGTTTGCTTGTTAATATTTAGCGATTTTATCTCAAAACCTGACAACACTCATTTTAACATCTATTATTTCTTGCTGTTTGTTCTTACAAAAATTTTGTAAGAACTAATAAATATTAGTTGGCAAAGGAGAGATATATTTGACAGAGAGTGGTCACACTTCGGGTGTCCTGCCCTTGCATTTGCAAGGGTAGGACGCTGGGCTCCCGATTCCTGTCAGACTTAGACAGCCTGGCAAACATGGAGCTTTCAGGGGTATCATCCTTCCTCGGGGGTACAGGATGGTTTAAAACGGCGGAGGACATCCCTTAGGAGGTCCTCTGCTTAAGGGCATCACAAAGGGAACGAATTGACGGCCCTCTAACCTAACCTAACCTAGTAGCTGTTACCTTATATTTTAGCTGAGTGCGTATCTCCGAAACTCTTGCTATTTCTTGATTGGATCTGGATTGTTGTAATCGAAGACGATTAACTGCCTCTTGTGTAATTAAATTTACCTCAGAACAAGTGTCTAAAAGAGCTCGGACTGGCTGTAGTGTACCAAACTGTCTTTGATGTATACTATTGCAGTTGGGAGCAAGGCTCGACTGCAATTTTTAGTGAGAAACGAAGAGTTTGTTGTCAAGTACATGGCAGATGAGTTATTGGTTAGATTTGCAATGACTGATTTCTTTGCTGAGAGGCTGGTAATGAAGAAGATTGCAATGAGAAGGAATTTTGAATTAATTTGGGCTGATTCGACGGCAGAGAGTATTGCGATGACGATGACTTTTGATTCTGGTAGATTTGATAAGAGAACGAAGATGAAACTGGTTGAAACGACGATAAATTCGATGATGAATGTTGATGAATTCGAAAAATGTTGGGACTCATTTGATGATTGACAATTTCGATAATGCAATGATGTATGGTGCGAAACACGACAAGTACGACAACGTGATGTCGACTGACATTTTGCCACAACATGACCCTTTCTTAGGCAATTGATACATAACTTGCTTGATTTTGCAAAGTCTAATCTACGCACAGTTGGCACAGTTAAATAAGTTGGGCAATTGCTGATGAAATGTTCTTTACTTCGACAATATTCGCAGGAAATGCTAGCAGTAATAAGTGTAGAGCCAGATCGTTTAACTTGAGGTATGGATTTTTGTGGAAGTGATTCACTTTCTGCCGTGTGGCTCTCGAGAAATGGCATCTACGGCTCATAATCGTGTAAAATTCGTCCCATGACGGCAGGTTATTTAAGTTTTGTTTTTCATCATACACCGACTTTGAAGTTGAATCGACTTTTGACAATACAATGTGTATTATCATGGCGTTCATAACGTCCATTTATACCCAGACACAACAACGAACTTCGAAGAGCATCCACATTGTCTATAATTAAGCGTAAAGCTGTAGCATTCGGCTTGCTTATTGGCAATATAGAAAATAATGAGTTTATATTGTCATTAAATATTAAGCTCTTGTTGTCGTATCGGTCCTTTAACCTATCTAAAGGTTTTTGATAATTTTCTTCATTTATTTGTCTTCTACCACGTTAAGTGCCGGCCCATTTAGACAATTTAAAAGGTAATTATACTTATCGATAGTTGGTATACACGGTTCTTCGTGAACTAAGGTATTAAAGGTGCTTATGAATCGAGGGTACTCTGAATATTTACCATTGAAAAGTGGTAGTTTTAGCTGTGGCAATCGGTTTTGATGTGCAAACGGCGAGTTAGCTGTATTTAGAAGGTTTAAATCTGTATCGCTAGAACGTCGTTTTTTAGATAATAATTCTATCATATAAGCTTTGGCCTGTACAAATATTTCTTCCAAATCAGAACGTGATTCGCCTGTCGCATCAAGGCGTTCAATTTTAGTTTGAATATGGCTCAAATGAGAAAAGTACGATTCGATCATTTGAAGCCGACATTTGATAATAGTATAGTGAAATCCCACCTTTTTACGCCTTTGGTAATATTCCTCTTCATTGTACTTCGTTGCACCTTTAACGATGCTAACTCCATATATGTTGCCTTGGTCGCACGATTTTGTGGCTCTCCTTCTTCCATTGATAGAATAATACCAAATTGTTGCAACAAATATCAAAATGTACCAATTTTCATAAAAGGTACCAAACGACACACAAAAGGTCCAACACTGATACGTTACCCAGCACTGCTATGTTGCTTAACCCAAATAATATACATACATACAACCAAGAATGATAAAATAAAGATTACGCCTTGCGCATGATTTAGCGTTTGATGAAGTATTTGGTCCCTCGAAGACATGCCAAATGTTTATTATATGCAAAACTAATACTTCCTCGTACAAAATTAATGTTTTATGCTATATTTGGCAACTCTTCACTCAATTTACTCAGAGAGATTTCCAACAAGCAAATGAAATCGGATTTATGAAAGTGCAAGTTTCGTGTTATATTTTATAATAAACTGTGTTATATTTTAAAATAAATATATTAAAATAATTATTAAATAACTTAAAGTGTAAAAAACTTATTAAAATTTGATTTTTAAGGGTCATAAACTGTAAACAAAAAACCTAAATTAAAGAGAAAAGAGAACAAAAAGAGCAAGCATGAAATGTGCAGTGGGCAATTGCAAACAAAGTGACAGCAAAAAAACAAGTGAGAAATAATTGTGTTAAAATGTAATATTGTTATCAAAATTTTGTTTGTTTTCAAAAAAGCTCTGCCATTTTATAGTTTTCCAATATTTTGCAAGCAAAAAAATTTGTTTTGAATGGGGAAAAAAGAAAAATAATTAGCACTTGGGTTCAATATTTATATAAAATAATATAAATTAACAATTTCAAATAAAAACAAGTGGAAAATAAAATAATTTTTTAAAATTATTTATTATCAAACAAATTTAATTCGAAAAATCGCAATTTGCCCCACTGTCAGCTGAATTTAATTAGTCTCCAGCTGAATTTAATTAGCCAATCAGAACACATGTTGAGTGACGCCAGAGTTCCATCATGCGCAGAAAAGTATTTTTATTTCAGCTTGTTGGCGTAATCTTTATTTTATCATTCTTGCATACAACGTTGATGTGTGTGGTGTCTTGCTAATGAAGAGAAAAACTCAAACCAGAACGATGAGTGCAGGAAATAAATACTTCTCTTACTTACTTGAAATGATAAAGAGTGTATAAGCAAAGCAAAAGGAAAACAACAATGTGATGTAGTGCGATGAAATGTGTGTTTTTGTTACTTTTGATATTAAATGTTTATGAAGTTATTGCAACGGAGTTTGATACTTGTAGATCGACAAAAAATAAATGTAATAATGTCGATTAATAAATACACTAATTACGATGCGTATGATGAAGTTTCCTTTGGTCTTGGCGATGATTATGTTTTTAATGACGATGATGATGTTTTGCCTTGACTGATGTGTGTTGCAGCAGCGATAAATGTTGATTTATTTGCAAAGAAATGACAACGATGACTATTACGACGATGGAGTGTGCAGCGACGATAGAATTACTATTCCAGTGTAAAATTTGATTTTTGTTGTATGCTGAACTTGAAACCTCTTTATTTTATTTTTTATAAATTGTTTTTATTATAAATTTTCAATTGGACTTCAAATTTGTCCTGTCACGGTCGCCAAAAATATGTTTAAATAAAACACATTAATATATTCAAAATAATACAAAGGTTTAAAAGATTTCAACTTTATTCGTAGACCACTCAACACCTAATAAATTTTACAATGTAAGTACAGATGAGCAAAGGCAAAATGTAAGTCTGTGTTTACACCATGAAAGTCTTATTTTTAAGATTCCTAGTTTATTGGCAAGGGGGGCGAGGGGAACTGAAACGAGTACACACTATGATGTACTGTCGATACGTTTTGTTTTCTCATTCGTAACGCACACACAACTATGCACAACATATGTATAAGTCGCCAACAATAAGACTTTCATTGTGTGAACGCCGAAGATAGTTCAAAGAAGAATAAATAAGAAATGTTGTCCGTATTTTTGTTTTCAATGACTTTTACCTTCTTTCTTACGAGTTACTTAAGCAGCATCTATGACGGTAAATATCATTCAAAGCATAGATGATCAAGCTTCTCTTGCCCTATAACGCGTTATAGGAAAGCAAGAAAAAAACAAATTCTGCTTGCGCAGCAAACAAATATATATACGAAAGAAAACAAGTAAAAACGTTATATTCGACCGAGTCGAATCTTAAATACCCTCCAAATATTTAGTAAGTGAATTTGAAATGTTTAACTTGGTGGAACAGTGTTCCTTTATATAATATCGTACGTCAACGCCCACTAAAGAGGGCGGGGTTCAAAAATATGCAATATCATGTTTTCCACAGACGAACGTATGGGCAATGCTAGACCGTCTTAGACTTCATCACAATTCTCTTTGGAGGGTATAAAAACTGTATTTTGGCGGGGACGCTCTGGCAAGGGCTGTGGGGGAAACATTTCACCTTTGTCATAAAACTCTAAAAATAAATGGTTGGGATAATTATATACAAAATTAAAATTTATTTTTTTTGATAGGGTCATTTAGAGGGCAAAGGGGAGAGCGGGTAGGGCTGAAACAGGTAGACATAAAACTTTAAAAATAAATGCTTGGGATGATTATACACATAATTAAAAAAAATTTTTATTTAGTTTTAATAGGGTCATTAAGCGGGCAAAGGGGGAGGAGGGGGTAGGGCAGCAACAGGCAGTCATAAAACTCTAAAGATAAATGCTTGTTATGATTATATACAAAATTTAAAAAAAAATTTTTTTTGGCAGGGTCAGTTAGGGGCAAAAAAAAGGGGGGGGGGGGGGGTAGGGCAGAAATCGGCAGTAGTAAAACTCTAAAGATAAATGCTTGGGATGATTATATACAAAATTTACAAAAAAAAAATTTTTTTGGTAGGGTCAGTTAGGGGGCAAAGGAAGAGGGGGGGGGGGGGTACGGCAGAAATCGGCAGTCATAAAACTCTAAAGATACATGCTTGGGATGATTATATACAAAATTTAAAAAAAACATTTTTTTTGGTAGGGTCATTTAGAGGGCAAAGGAAGAGGGAGGGGGGGGGGGGTGGTAGGGCAGAAATCGGCAGTCATAAAACTCTAAAGATAAATACTTGGGATGTTCATATACAAAATTTAAAAAAAAAGTTTTTTTTTGGTAGGGTCATTTAGGGGGCAAAGGAAGAGGTGGGGTGGGGGGGGTAGGGCAGAAATCGGCAGTCATAAAACTCTAAAGATAAATGCTTGGGATGATTATATACAAAATTTAAAAAAAAAATTTTTTTTGGTAGGGTCATTTAGGGGGCGAAGGGGAAGGAAGGGGTAGGGCAGAGTAGTACCAGGTTTCGTCTCAGCTTCGTCATTAAAGCTTAAAAGTGTTATTTTTAAGGAATGTAGGCTTAAGTAAAACAATTTGTTAAATTTTTATGCTATTTTTGCCTATAATAACGCCCACTGAAGTGGGCGGGGTCAAAAAATATTTTTATTTTATTTAATGGCTCCAAGTTTAAGGCGTTGGACCGTATTTGACATAAAAATATATCATTTGCTTAACAAAATAACCAAAAAACTTTAAAAATTATGTTGTTTTTTCTGGGTTGGTTTAGTTCTTCTTAGGGGAACTTTTTTCCCTCTTGCCCGATTTAGCCCATCTTCGAACTTAACCTGCTCTAAGTTTCAAAATATATTTATGCCAAATTTCAAGAGTCTAGCTCTTTTCGTTTGGACTGACTTTCGTTTCCACAGACGGACGGACGGACGGACGGACATGCTCAGTTCGTCTTAGATTTCATCACTGATCAAGAATATATATACTTTATGGGGTCTGAGATGGATATTTCGATGCGTTACAAACGGAATGACAAAGTGAATATACCCTCCATATTCTTTTTTGGAGGGTATAAAAATGTTGTTTCTCTCGCTCTCCTTAGGTGTTGGCTTCTCTTTAGCATACAGCAGGGATGGATAACAAGTACTTTTCAATTTTATCCATATTTTGAGTTGAAGGGCTTGTTGCTACCATTCGTATGTTTTGAATTTATAATTCTTTTTATTGTATATAACACAATATTTTTATTTCCATTTCTATTTCAAATAAATACATATATATAACCTCATCCAGCTCTATAAGCCTGGGTACTCTTTTGTTCTTGCGTGCTTTGCTTAGAACTATTTTCATGGTAGAAAATGCTGCTTCACAATTATATGTGGTACCAAACATTGAATACAATTTGTAGATATCTGTCTTCAGTTTTTTGATAAACAGAAAGTAATTCCAGAAGCATTTCCACCTCTGTTAAAAGTAAGCAGAGGTTTTTCTCTGCGCCACACACAAGCGCAACTGTGTTTATGGGGTAGTGCACATCACTGATTCAAAGTATTAACACACATAATGTAAAAACAACAAAATTTATAGTGATGTACATGCAATCAACACAAGTAAAGAATGGTTGTTTTTTAAATAATCGGTTTAAACCCTTAACAAAAAATGGCATATTTATTATTTTGCACTATTATAAATATCTTTAGTTTATCTTTTTTTTTTACTATATATATATTATTTTGCATATAAAAAATTAAAAATGTTATTTTATGTTAAAAATATACAAAACATTGTTAAAACATCCGACTATCAGAATGAATTAGTACTCACTATTTTGCATAGTTAACTACAAAGAGAGAAGAGAGAATGATGACGTTGCCAGTATCAACAAGTAAAATTATTTGAAGTATGCAATAGTTAACGCACTGTTTTTGCATATAATTTTTTAACGTAGCTATGTTAGCCTTAAAGTAGCTATTAACTAACGTGAACTTCAAGCATCAATTAAGATTTTTTTTGCATAAGACCAAAAATGTTTAACTTGGTGGGACAGAGTTCTTTTAAGACATCTCTGTACCCAATTTTGAATCTCTATTTTAAGAGAGTCATTCCGGGAAGGGCCGTGGGAAAGACGCTTCACCTCTGCCATATCAGAGAACATCTCAGCTTCTTATAGGATTAAGGAATAACAATTGTTCAATATTTACACTATTTTTCCATATAATATCATACGTCAACGGCCACTAAAGAGGGGCGGGGTAAAAAATTTACTATATCGTATTTTCCACAGACGAACGTATGGGCATTGCCAGATCGTCTCACACTTTATCAGTGATCAAGAATATATATACTTTATGGGGTCCAATTCTCTTTGGAGGGTATTGAAACTGTATTTTGGCGGGGTCGATCTGGCAAAGGCTGTGCGGGAGACATTTCACCTTTGTCATAAAACTCTAAAAATAAATGTTTGGGATAATTATATACAAAATTTAAAATTTTTTTATAGGCTTATTTAGGTGGCAAAGGGGGAGGAGGGGGTAGGGTAAGCTTAAAAATCTTATTTTTAAGGAATGTAGGCTTAAGTAAAACAATTTTTTAAATTTTTACACTATTTTTGAATATAATAACGCCCACGAAAGGGGGCGAGGTTCAAAAATAGACAATATCGTGTTTTCCACAGACGTATGGGCATTGCTTCATCACTGATCAAGAATATATATACTTTATGGAGTCCAATTCTCTTTGGAGGGTATTAAAAATGCATTTTTGGGCAGAGTAAAACCAGGTTACGTCTCAGCTTCGTCATTAAAGCTTAAACAAGGAAGAGATATACGATCGAAAGCCTACGTATACAACAAAAGATAGAAAGAACTATGAATATAAAAGAGGATACCGATAATATTAATGCTAGCTATATTGTTGCTATAAAATAAAAAACAAACTGCCATATCAACTATTGAACTTGACTCAGTGCTTCAGATATACACTGGTTGATTTTAGTTATTTTTTAAAATTGTGATCTAAACAAATTTAAAATTTTTTAATTTGACTTTAATTGTTAAAAACAGAAACAACTTATATGTAATTAATGTAGTACGAACCGCAATATTGTGAGTATAACTCTAACTTTAAAAGAAACAATGTTTTTAAATTGTAACTGGTATGTTTTAAAATTAAAATAGACAAAAAAACCCCTGAAGAAGTCAATAAACAATTGACGAAACGTTGGGAAAAAATGTAATAAAGGTTTTTTATTAACATTGAATGCGTTAGGCCTGATTAGCTCAAAAAAATTCTTCACGTATTGGTACTTAAACATTTTATTTTTAAGGAATGTAGGCTTAAGTAAAACAATTTGTTACATTTTTACACTATTTTTGCATATAATAAAGCCCACTAAAGGGGGCGGGGTCCAACAATTTTTATATCCTTCACAAAAAAGTGAAAGGGTATATATAGGTTTGTCATTCCGTGTGTAATTTCTTCGATAACAGTATGGGACCCCATAAAGTATATATATTCTGGATCCTTATGAATAGCGATGACGATTGAGCGATGTGCGTCTGTACGGGTTTCCCAAGCCTGGGGGCTTTAAAGAGCTAGAGACTTCGTTCTTGGACCGTTGGATTGGAAATGAGCTCAAATAGAGTGGTATTGAAATTCAGAAAGATCCGAAGTACGGTTCCAGAGCTGGGAGGCTTACATATATTTCTCAATGCAAAATAAATACCAAAAATCAATTATTTTTTTATGTTTGTAAATTAAACCTATTTCGTGCTTTGGGAAGTCTCAATGGTCTATTAAAAACTAAAAAAATAAAAATAAAAATTTTTATTTCGGCACATTCAGTATTTTGTAGTACATGTAGTAACTAAAATTGTTAAAAATTTCAAGTTTTTCTTTAACAAAACCTCTTTATACTTCATGAAGATTTGCAGTGATCAAAAAAAATTTTTAGATTCAAATTTTGCATAAAAATTTTTTATTAAAATGAACATTTATTTTTTGACTTTTTTTTTATTATATTTACATAGAAAAACATAGGGAATTCAATTTAAATTGCACATATCAGGTGTCCAAATTTTTTTAAAGAACTGTTTGAACAATTACTCGGGTCAAATATAACTTTTTACTTTTAAGAAAGCAAAAGCAAGAAATTAAATATATGTATGTATGTGTCTACTATAATGCTTCTGTGGCAATTTCGCAAGAGCAAAATATCCTTTAAATGTTCGGAGCTCAGTTTATTCCTTTGTTTTGAACAGAGTACGAAGAATGCTCGAATTGATTTCTCTCGCAAACGAATTTAATTAGTACGAATTTTATTTTTCCTACTGTAAAGAATTTTTCTTTTTTATTCGCGAATTTTATAAATAGAATTCCCGACAGAAATTTATTTTTAATTCTTCAAGTTTGTTTCCCTCTCGCGAATTTTATAAATAAAATTCGTAAGAAAAAAAATAAATACCCCTTACGAATTCTATTTATAAAATTCCCAAATATAATAAAATAAAATTCGCGAGAGGAATAAGAATGGAAAATATAGAAAAGAATATTTTGGGAATAGTATTCTTGTGTATAGATTTGTTTTCCTTGACAAAAGAAATGTATGTATGTATTGCACGTATAGATGTGTGTACATATGCTTTTTGATAGTTATGTATGTATGTATGTATGTTTTATGTATATTTTTTTATAAAGTATAAGAAAAAAGTAGTTACATACATATGTACATAGATTTTTTATAGCATATTTAAAATCGTACATGTTGTGTTCTTGGCTTTTGTTGCTGTTGTTGCAAAATAATTAGTAATTGTGTTTTGAAAGTATGGTATGTATGTATGGATGTACATACATATGTACGTAGGTATTTATGATTGCATAGGGATGAGTGGATGTACACACATTCATACGAATATAAATATGTACATATGTATACATACAAGGATTAAATTTACCTTTGAAAGTGTTTTTTTGGTAACAATACAAGAAGTGCCAATAAGCATCGATTGACAATAATAATGTATGTGCGTATGTACATACATTAGGGGGGTACTTTACTGTAAGCAGAAATTTTTATAATAACTACCTACTATGCAAGAATGATAAAATAAAGATTACGCCAACAAGCTGAAATAAAAATACTTTTCTGCGCATGATGGAGCTCTGACGTCACTCAACATGTGCTCTAATTGGCTAATAAAATTCAGTTGGAGAACTATTATGTTATTGTAAAAACATGACAGTGGGACAAATTGTTATTTTTCTACCTAAATTTTTTGAAAGCAAACAAATTCTTTATAATAATTCCATCTATAGATTTTCATTACTTTTAATACAATATTTCACTATTGCTGCAAATAAAATATAGTTTTCAAAAAGAAAATTTTTTATAGAGAACAAACGTCTCAAGGCCTTCTCAAGATTAACGTTCGCAAAGCTTAATTTCTGAATACGACATGATAAATTTTTTATAATGACATCACACTGACTTTTTGCTATTTTCAGCCTAAAATTTTCCTTGAGAAGTGCATCTCTAAAAACGATTCAAATAAATATTTGCTTAATGTTAAAAAATGTACATACATTTTCATTTCCAAAATTTTATTGTAAGTTTGGAGGCCATCTTCTTTTTCAAGATCAGTCGGCCGTGGAGCATTTTCCGTGACCAATTTTTCTTCAA
Organism: Linnaemya tessellans; assembly: GCA_951800035.1. NCBI lineage: Eukaryota > Metazoa > Arthropoda > Insecta > Diptera > Tachinidae > Linnaemya > Linnaemya tessellans. Next base: position 75,119,592 of record OX637535.1, read on the forward strand.
AACTATTCGAAATATCATTTTGTTTTACAGTTTCACATAGTCTTTCATATACTTTTGCAACTTCAGTTTCATTAGCAGTTGTCGTTTCAATTTCAATAGCACTAGTGTCTAAAGAGGGAACTGCATGGGATTTTAATATTTTTGCACGCCGTTTGCTAAATCCTATTCATTACGCCTTAGTAATGTACTGCAAGAATTAATTTTGTTTTAACTTACCCATTTCAAATTTCAAGTTTCTTTCAAAATCCTCTTGCTTGAAATGAAAAGCACAAATTATTTCTTTATCCACATTTACAGCCTTCACTCTTTTGCAAAAGATTACCCATAACTTTCTTCGAGCTTCATCTTTTGGAAAATTGTAAAACGATACAGCTTTTTGAAAACACAAACGTTTTATTAAAAATACTCAATATATTAGGTTTTAACATAATTTCTCATTTGCTCTCTTCATATTTGCTCTCTTTCTTATCTCGTCACTTTATTTTGTTTTTTATTTTTCTTAGTTTTGCAGCTTTTAAACAACCAAATCTAAACACTTTTTTATAATTTTAATTATTTTAATATTTTTTATATGTATTTATTATAAAATATGACACGAAATTTGTTGTTTATTAAGCACCGATGAAATACTTTTTTTAAAACTCTCTGAGTAAATTAATTACAGGGCTGCCAACTATTACAAAATACATAAATTTTTTGTAAGAAATTATAAATTTCTCATATGATACAGACTTGGTAACCTTTGCGAGGGGGCTACTACGTCATCAAACGGTAAATCATGCGCAAGGCCTAATCTTTATTTTATCATTCTTGCTACTATGAAACATTTTTATAATATATTTTGCATAGGTACATATGGGTAATTCCATGTCAAATCGACCAGTATATAGCCACGACCCCTTTCTATTTTGATGAATTTAATTTAAAAATGATAGCGAATAAAAAATTCTACGGCGTTGAAATGTACACGAATAAAAAAAATTTTATTTAATATGTACATTAACATGAAAATGATAGTGTGTTGAATGTAGATTTTGATTAACGTACAGCTTGCATATGGAAAAGAATAAAATAAGAACACGTGTAATCTTACTTTGTGCAATTGTAGAATAATGATATGTTGAATTATAGTAAAATTTTGGTGTTGGTATTGGTTACATGTCGAATGCGCTAATTTAGTCGCAGGGCTTAATACATTGAAACGATTCAACGTCCATTGGTAATAGGACAACTTTATAGTATTATATACATACATATGTATATTAAAATTAATACTACATTTTAAAATTTCTTTTACTTTAACTTTCTTAGTAAAATCTTAACATGACCATGGGCAGTGCAACGTACCTTATATTATTATAAGTTATTGCTATGACTTTGACAGCTTTGGGCATCTGGCATATAAATATATGTATTTATGTATATTAAAGTCTAACCCCCTTATTCATAAAAAGTATGAGAGTCTAATAACAGCGTAATAAAACAGAATTTCATATGAAATTTGATCTATTACACTCTTATAAGCTTCTCATAATTTTTATGAATAAGGGGGTAATACAATATATTTTTCGTTCTCTTATTAAATTAGAACGAGTATTTTAATAAAAGCAAGTTGCAATTGTACAGATGTTGGCAAAGACCACTTCAATTGATCCCTAGAGTTTTTTTCGGAAGTTAAAAAATTGAATGTCTTGTTGAATTAAATTATTAACTCACTTGTTATTATTAATTGAAATATATTTTAGATTATAAGTATGCATTTAGAAAAATTTGTTTGGAAATTATCATTGCATACGCGAACGGATGTGTATATACTTACATATGTATGTGTGTACGTATGGATGGATGTCTACTTAAAGGTTATGATAGCATTTAACACATGCATACATACATTCTCAATACTAAAAAAAAGCTTCGATCAAAGCTTCCTAAAAAGCCTCTCTCTAATATACTTATTACGAAATTAAATTATGAGCTACTAAACTTTTGAAATTCTATATTGAAAATTTTTTCATAAACGAAATATTTTTTCATATTAAATAAAATAATTAATTTCCTGAAGAAGTCACACAAAGTAGTGACGAAATATTGAAATTAAAAATTAAATTAAAATAAAGAGACCTTAAGCTTAAAAATATCAGAATACAATGATATTGAAAATAGCATTATGGCAAATGATTTTACATCTCCAATCGAATGAACTAAAAATATACATAAACATGTCCTATTATAATGTGGATATATATTTTAATAAAATTTTGTATAAAATATCCCTAATTCAAAAATATTTTTGTTCTTATACCTCAAAAAGTTACTTGGCACGGGATTTAAAGTTTTAGCTCCTTTGGTATAACAATTTAATTTATATAACTCATATATTGCATTCTAAATATCTCCGTTTATTGCAACAATGTTGGCATGATAAAGTCCATACTGCTCAGCTATCGCCACTAAAGAGATTGCAATATGTTTACAATCATAAACAATTTTAAAGCTAATAAATACATTTATTATTCCTGCCTTCATTGATTGGAAAAGAAAAACCTGCAGCTGCATATTTGCAATTTCACTCTTCCTCATAAATGACTTAATTACTTTTTATCAGTTCCTCAGAAGTAGAAAAGTAAAAACTGTTATTTCGAAACTTATGTGTTCATCTCTGAGAATGATCTTATGGGTAATGTTTTTTCTGTGGTTTACCCTAATTGATATTTAATTAGGTGTCATAAAAATATTTTGTTAAAACACTGCGAAAGGGCAGGCCAAATAACATTCATACCTGCATACATGTGTATGTAGTATATACATATGTTGAATATTTTTTATGACTTTGTATTTTTTCATATGTATGTATTCACTTCTCATAAATTTTACTATATTTTTTATATTCGTATTGTTTCTGAGAAATGCTAGAGATATTAACCTGAATAAATTATATCGAAAACTGTAAAGAATGCAATTTTAAGCATAGGTATTACCAATAGTAAAAAAATTAAGTTATTATTGACATACATATCGACGCATCCATTCTATAACGTTCTAAGTGTACTTAGAACGTTTTTAATGTTCTTGAATTTTTGAATCGTACGGTCTCTAATTTAAATACTGTCAAAATTTGGTTAAAATGGGCCGATCCGTTCCAAAGTTATAGGCATAAATATACTTAGACTACACACCTAACATAGACTACACACAAAACTTTGAGAGCTCGTAGCTCAAAACTCACATTTTCGACTTAGAATGTTATAGAATGGAGTCATCGATATGCACTTAAAATAACATAATTTGTCCAAAAACTGTGTTAAGGGAGGTACTTATTTGTATCATGTACACAGGGTTAAAGACTTTAAAATCAATAAAAGAAATCGCCTCAGAAATTTTAAAACTTGTTCTTCAAAGAAAGGGCCGTCCCTAATACATGTACATAATATATGCACGTACATCATAGATGCCCAGTAGTGGCTGATATCAGCAAATTAAACTCACACGTATTCTTACCCTCTTTAATTTAGTCGTCGATGAGACAGCGACGAATGAATATCAGGCGGATGCTTCCGAATTTTTTTATAGTTTTTTCCAGAATATTTGCCCAGCAAACAATTTCAGTCATGATGATATGCGAAAAATATTTTGCCATAAACAATGCTTTCGATTTTGCAAGAATTTTTCTTTTTAAATTCGTTTGTGTTTGTTTTGTATTCGTTTGCCACAATTCTAAACAAGTAAAAGTGCTATATTCGGCTGTGCCGAATCTTAAATAACCTTCACAGATGTAATTCTTATTTCTTTCTTTCTTGCCAAAACGGAAAGTAGGTTTAATTTCAAAACAAAAATTTTATATTTAAGAAAACGTTTAAATTTTTCGGCTAGGAAGCTAAATGTTTGGCTTTTTTTATACCTAATACCTATAAACGTCTTTCAAAAATATTATATATATTTAATTTACAAACAAAACAAAAAATCTGTTTCATGTACCCCAAAAAATTCTAATTGTCCAACTGTAGAATCGTCTTTTAGATTTTGTTGGTTTTTAATACCAGTTTACTTCTTTCTGTTATATAAAGTAGGTATAATTCATCATAAAAATCAAAAATAACAAATAAAATGACTGCTTTTATGTATCAGAAAATGTCGATTTTTCAACCCTGGAACCGAATTTTTAGTTTTTAAAATTTTTAATACCAATTTGATTCTAAGCGAAGTAATAGGCTTAAGTCACTGAAAAAAACCAAAATTGGGAACTTATATGGTTACTTTTATGTACCAAAAAATTTCGATTTTCCAACCCTGGAACCGAATTTATAATTTTTTGATACTAGTTTAATTTTTTCTGAAATATCTAATATATACAAAATTTATTGGTACTTAAACATTTTATTTTTAAGGAATGTAGGCTTAAGTAAAACAATTTGTTACATTTTTACACTATTTTTGCATATAATAAAGCCCACTAAAGGGGGCGGGGTCCAACAATTTTTATATCCTTCACAAAAAAATGAAAGGGTATATATAGGTTTCTCATTCCGTGTGTAATTTCTTCGATAACAGTATGGGACCCCATAAAGTATATATATTCTGGATCCTTATGAATAGCGATGACGATTGAGCGATGTGCGTCTGTACGGGTTTCCCAAGCCTGGGGGCTTTAAAGAGCTAGAGACTTCGTTCTTGGACCGTTGGATTGGAAATGAGCTCAAATAGAGTGGTATTGAAATTCAGAAAGATCCGAAGTACGGTTCCAGAGCTGGGAGGCTTACATATATTTCCCAATGCAAAATAAATACCAAAAATCAATTATTTTTTTATGTTTGTAAATTAAACCTATTTCGTGCTTTGGGAAGTCTCAATGGTCTATTAAAAACTAAAAAAATAAAAATAAAAATTTTTATTTCGGCACATTCAGTATTTTGTAGTACATGTAGTAACTAAAATTGTTAAAAATTTCAAGTTTTTCTTTAACAAAACCTCTTTATACTTCATGAAGATTTGCAGTGATCAAAAAAAATTTTTAGATTCAAATTTTGCATAAAAATTTTTTATTAAAATGAACATTTATTTTTTGACTTTTTTTTTATTATATTTACATAGAAAAACATAGGGAATTCAATTTAAATTGCACATATCAGGTGTCCAAATTTTTTTAAAGAACTGTTTGAACAATTACTCGGGTCAAATATAACTTTTTACTTTTAAGAAAGCAAAAGCAAGAAATTAAATATATGTATGTATGTGTCTACTATAATGCTTCTGTGGCAATTTCCCAAGAGCAAAATATCCTTTAAATGTTCGGAGCTCAGTTTATTCCTTTGTTTTGAACAGAGTACGAAGAATGCTCGAATTGATTTCTCTCGCAAACGAATTTAATTAGTACGAATTTTATTTTTCCTACTGTAAAAAATTTTTCTTTTTTATTCGCGAATTTTATAAATAGAATTCCCGACAGAAATTTATTTTTAATTCTTCAAGTTTGTTTCCCTCTCGCGAATTTTATAAATAAAATTCGTAAGAAAAAAAATAAATACCTCTTACGAATTCTATTTATAAAATTCCCAAATATAATAAAATAAAATTCGCGAGAGGAATAAGAATGGAAAATATAGAAGAGAATATTTTGGGAATAGTATTCTTGTGTATAGATTTGTTTTCCTTGACAAAAGAAATGTATGTATGTATTGCACGTATAGATGTGTGTACATATGCTTTTTGATAGTTATGTATGTATGTATGTATGTTTTATGTATATTTTTTTATAAAGTATAAGAAAAAAGTATGTAGTTACATACATATGTACATAGATTTTTTATAGCATATTTAAAATCGTACATGTTGTGTTCTTGGCTTTTGTTGCTGTTGTTGAAAAATAATTAGTAATTGTGTTTTGAAAGTATGGTATGTATGTATGGATGTACATACATATGTACGTAGGTATTTATGATTGCATAGGGATGAGAGGATGTACACACATTCATACGAATATAAATATGTACATATGTATACATACAAGGATTAAATTTACCTTTGAAAGTGTTTTTTTGGTAACAATACAAGAAGTGCCAATAAGCATCGATTGACAATAATAATGTATGTGCGTATGTACATACATTAGGGGGGTACTTTACTGTAAGCAGAAATTTTTATAATAACTACCTACTATGCAAGAATGATAAAATAAAGATTACGCCAACAAGCTGAAATAAAAATACTTTTCTGCGCATGATGGAGCTCTGACGTCACTCAACATGTGCTCTAATTGGCTAATAAAATTCAGTTGGAGAACTATTATGTTATTGTAAAAACATGACAGTGGGACAAATTGTTATTTTTCTACCTAAATTTTTTGAAAGCAAACAAATTCTTTATAATAATTCCATCTATAGATTTTCATTACTTTTAATACAATATTTCACTATTGCTGCAAATAAAATATAGTTTTCAAAAAGAAAATTTTTTATAGAGAACAAACGTCTCAAGGCCTTCTCAAGATTAACGTTCGCAAAGCTTAATTTCTGAATACGACATGATAAATTTTTTATAATGACATCACACTGACTTTTTGCTATTTTCAGCCTAAAATTTTCCTTGAGAAGTGCATCTCTAAAAACGATTCAAATAAATATTTGCTTAATGTTAAAAAATGTACATACATTTTCATTTCCAAAATTTTATTGTAAGTTTGGAGGCCATCTTCTTTTTCAAGATCAGTCGGCCGTGGAGCATTTTCCGTGACCAATTTTTCTTCAAAACTATTCGAAATATCATTTTGTTTTACAGTTTCACATAGTCTTTCATATACTTTTGCAACTTCAGTTTCATTAGCAGTTGTCGTTTCAATTTCAATAGCACTAGTGTCTAAAGAGGGAACTGCATGGGATTTTAATATTTTTGCACGCCGTTTGCTAAATCCTATTCATTACGCCTTAGTAATGTACTGCAAGAATTAATTTTGTTTTAACTTACCCATTTCAAATTTCAAGTTTCTTTCAAAATCCTCTTGCTTGAAATGAAAAGCACAAATTATTTCTTTATCCACATTTACAGCCTTCACTCTTTTGCAAAAGATTACCCATAACTTTCTTCGAGCTTCATCTTTTGGAAAATTGTAAAACGATACAGCTTTTTGAAAACACAAACGTTTTATTAAAAATACTCAATATATTAGGTTTTAACATAATTTCTCATTTGCTCTCTTCATATTTGCTCTCTTTCTTATCTCGTCACTTTATTTTGTTTTTTATTTTTCTTAGTTTTGCAGCTTTTAAACAACCAAATCTAAACACTTTTTTATAATTTTAATTATTTTAATATTTTTTATATGTATTTATTATAAAATATGACACGAAATTTGTTGTTTATTAAGCACCGATGAAATACTTTTTTTAAAACTCTCTGAGTAAATTAATTACAGGGCTGCCAACTATTACAAAATACATAAATTTTTTGTAAGAAATTATAAATTTCTCATATGATACAGACTTGGTAACCTTTGCGAGGGGGCTACTACGTCATCAAACGGTAAATCATGCGCAAGGCCTAATCTTTATTTTATCATTCTTGCTACTATGAAACATTTTTATAATATATTTTGCATAGGTACATATGGGTAATTCCATGTCAAATCGACCAGTATATAGCCACGACCCCTTTCTATTTTGATGAATTTAATTTAAAAATGATAGCGAATAAAAAATTCTACGGCGTTGAAATGTACACGAATAAAAAAAATTTTATTTAATATGTACATTAACATGAAAATGATAGTGTGTTGAATGTAGATTTTGATTAACGTACAGCTTGCATATGGAAAAGAATAAAATAAGAACACGTGTAATCTTACTTTGTGCAATTGTAGAATAATGATATGTTGAATTATAGTAAAATTTTGGTGTTGGTATTGGTTACATGTCGAATGCGCTAATTTAGTCGCAGGGCTTAATACATTGAAACGATTCAACGTCCATTGGTAATAGGACAACTTTATAGTATTATATACATACATATGTATATTAAAATTAATACTACATTTTAAAATTTCTTTTACTTTAACTTTCTTAGTAAAATCTTAACATGACCATGGGCAGTGCAACGTACCTTATATTATTATAAGTTATTGCTATGACTTTGACAGCTTTGGGCATCTGGCATATAAATATATGTATTTATGTATATTAAAGTCTAACCCCCTTATTCATAAAAAGTATGAGAGTCTAATAACAGCGTAATAAAACAGAATTTCATATGAAATTTGATCTATTACACTCTTATAAGCTTCTCATAATTTTTATGAATAAGGGGGTAATACAATATATTTTTCGTTCTCTTATTAAATTAGAACGAGTATTTTAATAAAAGCAAGTTGCAATTGTACAGATGTTGGCAAAGACCACTTCAATTGATCCCTAGAGTTTTTTTCGGAAGTTAAAAAATTGAATGTCTTGTTGAATTAAATTATTAACTCACTTGTTATTATTAATTGAAATATATTTTAGATTATAAGTATGCATTTAGAAAAATTTGTTTGGAAATTATCATTGCATACGCGAACGGATGTGTATATACTTACATATGTATGTGTGTACGTATGGATGGATGTGTACTTAAAGGTTATGATAGCATTTAACACATGCATACATACATTCTCAATACTAAAAAAAAGCTTCGATCAAAGCTTTCTAAAAAGCCTCTCTCTAATATACTTATTACGAAATTAAATTATGAGCTACTGAACTTTTGAAATTCTATATTGAAAATTTTTTCATAAACGAAATATTTTTTCATATTAAATAAAATAATTAATTTCCTGAAGAAGTCACACAAAGTAGTGACGAAATATTGAAATTAAAAATTAAATTAAAATAAAGAGACCTTAAGCTTAAAAATATCAGAATACAATGATATTGAAAATAGCATTATGGCAAATGATTTTACATCTCCAATCGAATGAACTAAAAATATACATAAACATGTCCTATTATAATGTGGATATATATTTTAATAAAATTTTGTATAAAATATCCCTAATTCAAAAATATTTTTGTTCTTATACCTCAAAAAGTTACTTGGCACGGGATTTAAAGTTTTAGCTCCTTTGGGATAACAATTTAATTTATATAACTCATATATTGCATTCTAAATATCTCCGTTTATTGCAACAATGTTGGCATGATAAAGTCCATACTGCTCAGCTATCGCCACTAAAGAGATTGCAATATGTTTACAATCATAAACAATTTTAAAGCTAATAAATACATTTATTATTCCTGCCTTCATTGATTGGAAAAGAAAAACCTGCAGCTGCATATTTGCAATTTCACTCTTCCTCATAAATGACTTAATTACTTTTTATCAGTTCCTCAGAAGTAGAAAAGTAAAAACTGTTATTTCGAAACTTATGTGTTCATCTCTGAGAATGATCTTATGGGTAATGTTTTTTCTGTGGTTTACCCTAATTGATATTTAATTAGGTGTCATAAAAATATTTTGTTAAAACACTGCGAAAGGGCATGCCAAATAACATTCATACCTGCATACATGTGTATGTAGTATATACATATGTTGAATATTTTTTATGACTTTGTATTTTTTCATATGTATGTATTCACTTCTCATAAAATTTACTATATTTTTTATATTCGTATTGTTTCTGAGAAATGCTAGAGATATTAACCTGAATAAATTATATCGAAAACTGTAAAGAATGCAATTTTAAGCATAGGTATTACCAATAGTAAAAAAATTAAGTTATTATTGAAATACATATCGACGCATCCATTCTATAACGTTCTAAGTGTACTTAGAACGTTTTTAATGTTCTTGAATTTTTGAATCGTACGGTCTCTAATTTAAATACTGTCAAAATTTGGTTAAGATGGGCCGATCCGTTCCAAAGTTATAGGCATAAATATACTTAGACTACACACCTAACATAGACTACACACAAAACTTTGAGAGCTCGTAACTCAAAACTCACATTTTCGACTTAGAATGTTATAGAATGGAGTCATCGATATGCACTTAAAATAACATAATTTGTCCAAAAACTGTGTTAAGGGAGGTACTTATTTGTATCATGTACACAGGGTTAAAGACTTTAAAATCAATAAAAGAAATCGCCTCAGAAATTTTAAAACTTGTTCTTCAAAGAAAGGGCCGTCCCTAATACATGTACATAATATATGCACGTACATCATAGGTGCCCAGTAGTGGCTGATATCAGCAAATTAAACTCACACGTATTCTTACCCTCTTTAATTTAGTCGTCGATGAGACAGCGACGAATGGATATCAGGCGGATGCTTTCGAATTTTTTTATAGTTTTTTCCAGAATATTTGCCCAGCAAACAATTTCAGTCATGATGATATGCGAAAAATATTTTGCCATAAACAATGTTTTCGATTTTGCAAGAATTTTTCTTTTTAAATTCGTTTGTGTTTGTTTTGTATTCGTTTGCCACAATTCTAAACAAGTAAAAGTGCTATATTCGGCTGTGCCGAATCTTAAATAACCTTCACAGATGTAATTCTTATTTCTTTCTTTCTTGCCAAAACGGAAAGTAGGTTTAATTTCAAAATAAAAATTTTATATTTAAGAAAACGTTTAAATTTTTCGGCTAGGAAGCTAAATGTTTGGCTTTTTTTATACCTAATACCTATAAACGTCTTTCAAAAATATTATATATATTTAATTTACAAACAAAACAAAAAATCTGTTTCATGTACCCCAAAAAATTCAAATTGTCCAACTTTAGAATCGTCTTTTAGATTTTGTTGGTTTTTAATACCAGTTTACTTCTTTCTGTTATATAAAGTAGGTATAATTCATCATAAAAATCAAAAATAACAAATAAAATGACTGCTTTTATGTATCAGAAAATGTCGATTTTCCAACCCTGGAACCGAATTTTTAGTTTTTAAAATTTTTAATACCAATTTGATTCTAAGCGAAGTAATAGGCTTAAGTCACTGAAAAAAACCAAAATTGGGAACTTATATGGTTACTTTTATGTACCAAAAAATTTCGATTTTCCAACCCTGGAACCGAATTTATAATTTTTTGATACTAGTTTAATTTTTTCTGAAATATCTAATAGGTTTAATTCACTAAAAGCACAAAATTTGGAATTTATGTTTGTACTATTATGTACTAAAAATATTTCGATTTTCCAACTCTGGAAGCGAATTTTTATTTTTTTACCAATGCAATTCTTAGTGAGGTGTAACATAGTTTTACTTGACAAAAAAAATTTAATTTTTAAACTTTTTGGACACTTTCATGTACCATAGAATATTTCATTTGTCCAACCATGCAGTCGAAATTTTGATTTTTTAAAATTTTAATACTAATTTTGTTCTTCCTGAATTATAAAACAGCTTTAATTAGCAAAAAGAATCAACATCAATTGCCTCTTTGGTTACTTTTATGCAGGAAACGAAATTTAAATTTTTTTTACCAATGCAACTCTTAATGAGGAATGAAATAGTTTTATTTAAGAAAAATTTAAGATTTGTAACCATTTAGGTAATTTTATGTACCACAAAATATTGCAGTTATCCAACTCTTTAATCTAAATTTTGATTTTTTTTTAATTTTTGATACCAATTTTGTTTTTCCTGATCTAAAAAATAGTTTTAATTAGTAAAAAATCAACGTCAATTGCCTTTTTGGTTACTTTTATGTATAAAAAAACATTTCAATTTCCCAACCCTGGAAGCGAAATTTAAATTTTTCATGAGGTATAAAGTAGTTTTGTTTAAGAAAAACTCGAATTTTGCAACCATTTTGGTTATTACATGCACTACAAAATATTGCATGTACCAAAAAAATTTAGTTCTTCCAACCCTGGAAACGATTTTTTTTTTTGTTTTTTGTTATCAGTGCAACGCTTCTTGAGGTATAAAGTAGTTTTATTTAAGAAAAATTGCAAATTTTTTACCATTTTGGTAACTTTCATGTACCATAAAATATTGCACTTGTCCATCCCAGGATTCGAAATTTTATTTTTGAATTTTTGAGACATACGAATTTTGTTCTTCCTAAATCACAAGACAGTTTTAGTTAGTAAAAAACAAAAAAAATATCAGTTGCCTGTTTGATTACTTTCATGTATAAAAAAGATTCAATTTCCCACCCCTGGGAACAAAATTTGAATGTAAAAAAATTTTTTTTTGCCAATGCAAATCTTCATGACGTATAAAGTGGTTTTGTTAAAGAAAAACTTGAAATTTTTAACAATTTTAGTTACTACATGTACTACAAAGTACGGAATAGGCAGAAAAAAATTTTAATTTCCCATCCCTGTAAAAAAATTTTGATTTTACTTTTTAATAGACCATTGAGGCTCCCCAAAGCACGAAATAGGTTTAATTTACAAACATTAAAAAAAATAATTGATTTTTGGTATAAATTTTGCGTCGGGAAATAGGTGTAAGCTTCCCAGCACTGGAACCATACTTCGGATCTTTCTGAATTTAAATAGCACTCTATTTAAGTTCATTTCCAATCCAACGGTCCAAGAACGAAGTCTTTAGCTCTTCTGGGGGCTTGGGAAAACCGATTTCACGTACAGACGGACGGACATCGCTCAATCGTCATTGCTATTCATAAGGATCCAGAATATATATACTTTATGGGGTCCCATGTGCATATCGAAGAAATTACACACGGAATGACAAACGTATATATGTATACTAGGGTGCGCCTTATATGTATGGGCCAAATTTTTTTTCAAAATTTGGATTGTAACTCCCCCCAGAAATGTTCTCTATACCAAGAAGATACTTTGTGGAAAGTTATAGTAAGATTGCAACAGGAGAAGGCGTGCCGCAACCGCCCACAAGTTGTAATTTTTTTTTAATTCATATAGAAGAACTACAAATGCTGATTTGAGGGTTGGCTTACGGAATATTCTGACAATTTTTAGGTGAATTATAGTAAATTGAATTGTTCTGTGTATAAAAATGTTCTAAAAATTATAATAAGACTGCGGTTTTTAAAGTTTTGAAATTTTTTCATTCACATGCTCAGCCATATATGGATTTTAACAGTTATTATCAAAATAAGTAAAGTTTTTTGGTTTGTAAGGTAAGACAAGGGATAAAAAATGCATATATAAATCTGGTAGCTCCAGAACTTTAATAATGAATAGTTGTGTAATCTCGCCACAAATTTTAAACAAAAAGGTGAGTCCCCCCATTAAAGTGTTCTTTGATTAAGGCCCAATTTACACCATGAATTTTATTCATGAATTTTATTCATGCTGTTTTTGTTTGTAGGTGAGCGGTGTAGAGACGAAGTAGGTGTAGAAAAAACTGCACGATTTCTGTTTTTCATGAAGTTTTTTGTATTGCCTTTTGCACTACTTTTCGTTCTTCTTGTTTTGTTTTATTCTTTTTCGTCTTTCAAAGTGAATACATCATATCTACATGTGGTTTTATTAAAAAGTGAAAAAAATTACTAATGAAAAAATTTTCCAATATTTTTTCCGTCATCGTACAATAGTTTTTATTTTATATTATATTATATTTTCTTGTATATAAATCACTAATGCTAAAATAAGAATGATCAAACAAAGAAAATTAAGCGATAGCAAGCTAAAAAATCAACCCTGAAATATAAATATACATGAATTAGAAATCAACGTATAAATGCTAGAGGATTTTAGAAGATGTTTTGAAAGAAAGTTAAAAAATATTCATGAATTATAATTCATGGTGTAAATTGGGCCTAAATACATTTTTTCACTTGAGAAATAGTACCGCTGTTAGAAAGTTAAAAAGTAAAATTGTTAATAAACAAATAAAAACCTAAAACCAATAAGTCTGTAAGTTTGTAAAATTAAAGACAAAATAAATAAAATGAACACAAGAGCAAAAGAACAATTGTACCTTCTCGGCTATGATGAAAGCCAAATAATAGGTGCCAAGCTGCCTTCTAATGCTCAAGTCTTGCGTGTATTGTTTTATAACATGAGGAAGGTAAAGCTAGAACTTCGTGCAAGTGCTTCTCTTGTAGTAAAAGAAGTAGAAGTTTTATGGAACAAAGCACGAATCCCAATAAGATCTACTGATAAATGTGTTTTAAAAGTAGAAAGTTTATATTAAGAATGGAGAAATTTACAGAAAACCTCGAAACGCCAAACATTAGTACAGGAGAAACGTGAGAAGGATTTTGTTGATAAATTTGATGATTTGTTTGACGTTGCACATTCTAATGCATTGGATATGATCTCTATAGCGGAAGATAACATTTTTTTAATAAATCAAAGAAAAAAAGGAAGACCTGGAGCAATGATAGGTAGTGACTGCAAATTGGCAAAAAAAGAGAAAGCCAAATCGATTCGAGAGAAGAATAAAGAATGTTTTCAAGACAAACATACGGTCGTATTGCAAGGTAAATTTTTAAGTTAAAGTGTTCTTTGTACTAATTTATTTTTAAAAAATGTAGGCGAATATGACAACTTTGAATCACAGTCAAGTGACGAAGAGGCTATTGACAATTACGAAATTGAAAAAATTCCAGACCCAATGTATGAGATAGGTGCCAGTAGTTCAAGAAAAAAAAAGAGGTCGACAAAATTTTATAACACCAAAGCTCGTTTCTGTTTTAGATAAGTGTAAAGTTAGTGATCGCGATGCCGTTCGAATTCTAATAGCAACTGCTCAAGCTTTGAACCATGACGTAAATGATTTAGTAATAAATGCCACTTCAATCCGCCGGTCACGTACTAAGTTTCGTTTTGACGCAGGCAAGAAAATTCGTGAAAGGTTTCAAGAGAAACATATAGCAGCAGTAACTGTTCATTGGGATGGTAAAATTTTGCCATCACTAATGGGCAGGGAACGAGTCGATCGTCTTCCTGTAATTATATCTTTTGATGGAACTGAGCAGTTACTCGGGATTCCGGCGATAAGTTCAGGCACGGGAAAACAGCAAGCAGCGGCCGTCTTTGATTTACTTATACAATGGCAGCTCGATGAAAAAGTTGAAGCTCTGTGCTTCGATACAACCGCAACAAATACATGAAGAATTCAAGGTGCGTGTGTGCTTTTGGAACAAACACTCAACAAAGATCTTCTGTATTACCCATGTCGTCATCACATATTTGAAATACTTTTGCGGAGCGTATTTGAAGCAAAAATGTTAATATCTTCTGGTCCCACTGTCAAAATATTTCAAAGATTCAGGGATGACTGGAGTAAACTAGATAAAAGTAATTTTAAAGCTGGTGTTCAAGACAAATATGTGGAAAATGTAATTGGGGATACAACGGAATTATGTGAGTTTATTTTAATTACTTTAAGCAAAAGGCAACCACGGGAAGATTACAAAGAACTCCTTCAGTTGGCAATAGTTTTCCTAGGAGGGAAGCTTCCAAATTTTACATTTCGAAAGCCCGGAGCGTTCCACCATGCACGTTGGATGTCTAAAGCAATATATTGCTTAAAAATGTATTTATTTCGAGACCAAATATTTTCGTCTGAATATGAGGTTAATGCCATTCGAGATGTATGTATTTTCATTATAAAAATATATTTAAAAATTTTGGATAAAAGCGCCGATTGCAACAGAAGCACCCAACCAAGATTTGACATTATTAAAAAGTTTATATCTTTACAATGATGTTGATGAAAATTTAAGTCGTGAGCTAACTAGAAAGTTCTGCAGCCATTTGTGGTACATTTCGCCAGAATTAGTAGCGCTTTCTTTTTTTGATGAACAAATTTCAAACGACTCAAAACGACTTATGGTAGCAGCTTTAAATCAGCCTGATGAAGATGATAAAAAGAAAGTAACAATTCTTCCCCATCAAATAGATCAGTTTATGAACAAAAATATAAATTTTATTTCGCAAAAGACCTTAAATTTTTTCTAAAGGTATTCAATTTCAACAGATTTCTTACAGAAAGATCCTGAAGAATGGCAAAATGATCAGTCGTATAAAATTGGCTTGGCTTTTGTAAGTAAATTGAGGGTTGTTAACGATACTGCAGAAAGGCTGTGAAGCTTATGGAAGAATTTAATCAAGTTTTATCACATGATGAAGAAGAAAAACAATTTATAATGCAAATTGTAGCTTATTATAGGAAACAATATCCTAATACAAGCAAATCAGTTTTATTAAGTGAATAAATTGTTTCGAAATTTTCTTAGTAAAAATTAGTTAAAAATATTATTTCATAAAAATAATTTTTTTTTAAATATACTTATTCCTTTGAGGAAATGTAATTAGCTAAATAATATTATTTTATTGAAAAATCACAATAAATTAAACACAACAGAGGCTTATTAAAGTTATTTTTTATTATAAAAAAGAATTAATTTCATATAAACTATCAAAATCGGTCTGTTTGCAGAAAAAATGGCATAACTTAAAGTAACAGTGTTTGAACACTATTCGTTATAGAACTCAGATTCAGAAGGAATAGATTCATTACATAATTTCCAAGAATATTTAAAATTTCTACTCGAACTTATATTTAAATAATTGATGTGGTAATATTGCATTTTGAAATTTATTTTGATAATATTACCATTTTGTGGGCGGATGCGGCACGCCTTCTCCTATTCCAATCTTATTGAAATTTTTTACAACGTATATTTTGGCTATAGACAACATTTATAGGGGGAGTTAAGGTTCACTTTTAAAAATAAGGCGCACCCTAATGTATACCCTTTCACTTTTTTGTGAAGGGTATAAAAATAGATTTTGCGAAAAGAATTTTATTTTATATTCTTTATATTTTTAATTCTCCTCGGAAATGAAAAAAATAACCAAAAGCTGATTTCATTCTTTCGCGGAGAATTAAAAAAGCCAAGAATAAAAAATAAAATTCTTTTCGCGAGTTCTATTTTTAAATTTGCGAAAACAAATTTTAAAGCAAAAGAATAAAATCAAATTTTATTAGCGAGCAGAATTTTTTCCTACCCTGGTTTTGAACAAATGAATTTTAAATCCGAAAAAATTTGCTCACACATATAAGTTGAAGGAAACAGGGACATTATCTTCAAAGCATTATTTTTTAACTCTGGATATGTTAATTCATCCAGATTTTTCCAAAATGACAGCATATCATCGATTGGTTGGTCTGTTATTTCGCTTCGCAAAATAATGAGTTCCGTTTGTAATTTGAACTCATAATTTGTAACGTGAACTTTAAAGGGGACTTCAAAAAAATCAAGAAATGGATCAAAGGCATCAAAATCTTTAAACCTATGTCGGAAGGGGAAAAAAGGATTTCAAACATATCTTTTATATGTATCACGAAAAATTTTTCGTATTGGTACCATCATTTTTGATAAATTGTAATTATTAAAACCATATTTTATTATTTATTTTGATATATCAAAAATATATATAACCAAAGTATATCTATATCAAGTATATGCAAGAGCCCAGCTGACTAAAATTTTTTTCAGTTTTTACCTGAACGAATGCCAAAATTTGTTTACTTTTGTAGCCAGTCATATTTGTTTATTCCGTTGAAAAAATAATTTTGTAAAATTGTGAAAAACATTATTTATTCATCAAAAGTAGCAAAAAAGAATTGTTGTGGAAAAGATTTTTGTGAAAAAGTGTATTGTTTAAGAAAAGTAACAAAAAGAAATTGTTTTAAAAAAGTTCTATGCGAAAAGTATTTAAATTTTTGGAAATAATTGTGAACAAAACAAAATAAAATAAAAGAAAATTTCTGACATAAGATATTAATTTTACACAAACAAAATGTACGGTGGTTTTTGTAATTTTATGTTGTTGTACTCTTGCGACTACTTGATATTGATATACTTTGTATATAACAATTTTCTTTATATTACAAAAATAGATTGACAAAATAATCTTACAATATTCTCCATTTGTCAACTAATAATCAATGCTGACATGTTTGATTTATATTTTTATAAAATTCAAAATGCAAAGTAAGAAACAAATTTTGTTTACGCACTATATTTTAAAAGCAACCAAAACATCCGCAGCTGGCAACTGAATTAAATGAGCATAACAAAGCGGTGGGCGTTGCAAATAAGCAATTGCAATATGAAACGAGCATCACTGGAGTATAGTCAGAGGATGCCAGCAGTAATCAGTTATTATCCACAACCAAAATCTAACTGCCCTGTTTTTGATATTGTTTTGAAATGATGTTGACAAATAGTTACAGAATAAGGGGATTGTCCCAGTTAATTTATCAAGTATGCCATATATGCTTGCATTTCTATGGCTCTTACACCAAATTACCAGTAGACTTCATTCAGCCTAATATCAAAATATCCGCATTACAAACAAAAAGCACTAATATGTTATGAAGTTGGTAATATTTCTTGTCAGTCAAAAGTTTGATTTGTAGCGTTAACATACATATAATAAATATAGTAATTTTGTAAGTTCATGGGTTCACAGTCACTTATTTCAATATTTATTATATTTCGAAATTGTACAAAATAAATGTAATAAATTGTTGTTTGCTTTTATTGACCTTTACTTATATATGTATTTTAGAATGATTGAGCTCGAGGTCGTTTTTGTAAAAATCGTTATAATTTTTCTATTTTATTCGATATTTCGTCAAGAATTTGTTGACATCATCAGGAATAATTTTCGATTGTTATTCCTGATGATGTCAACAAATTGTTGACGAAATATCGAATAAAATAGAAAATTTATAACGATTTTTACAAAAACGACCTCGAGCTCAATCATTCTAAAATACATAAATGTAATAAATAGTATTATATATTTAATAAATTTTAATGAAAAATATTAATCACAACTTTACTCAGTTGCTCAATTCGCAAGCGCTGTTGCATCGCTTACCGTTGTATTTGGAAATAAACTTTTAAATAAATATTTTTCTTCCCTGAGATTTTATTTTAAATTGAATTGCGCAAATAAAAAATCGATGTTTGCCATGAATCGTATTGATTCTAATTGTAGCTAAAAAATAATTTAGTAAAGAAATAAAAGTGAAATTTATAATTTTACAAAGATTAATGGGCTAATTCCTAAAAAATATTTTACGTTTATAACTTTCTTATTTGACAACTGTCTGTACAAAATTCGTCAAATAAGCAGTTTTTAAACATAAAACATTTTTTATGAATGACGCCTTAAGAAAATTGTTTTTATGGAGCATTTTATGATACGACATATTGACATTTATGTATACGATGCACACGCAATAAACTGAAAAAAGTGGTGATACTCATAAGTATAGAACTTCTATAGTACTGAATGGAAGTGTATAAAAATTTAAATGGTAGCAGAGGGGCTAGGCATTGCGTCCTCTAAAGATTTAGCTGCACCAGGAGCGTAACTTCGTCATGTAGCTTTCGTAAAGACTGTCTGATTTGTAAAATTTTAAAAACATTCGATTTTTGTAGTCCGAATAAACCAAAAATGTTTACACAATTGTTTTTGTATTCCTTATACTTAGTTTTTAAGCATATTTCAATGTATGTACGTGCGTAATATTTCTCCTCAATATCCCAAGATCGGGAATATGTAAATCAATAATTTTTTAACACTTAATTACATAATGCACATAAAGCCTACTGTATAAATAAGAAAAACAATAATTTTTAGCTATATTTTTTATAATATAAAAATTCTCTTTACGGAAATTGAGATTTTTGATGTGTTAACATCTATACGCGCGCCTCTAGGGCAGTAAACTATCAGTTTCAATACATACGCAAGTGTAAGTGTAAGAGTTTGTTTGTTCGTTGCTTGGCAGTCGGTATTGAAAGTGATTATTGGGCGATTTTCATATAATTTTCCCACGCGATTTTCTCCGGAAATTCATAGCCGATTTTATTAATTTTTGAATTAAAACGCTAGTGCGGGTTTCGACGAAGAGTTTGGGCCGAAAATTAAGGCGATCCGATATCGGCGAGCGGAGATTTAAGTGTTTTAATTCGGAGTATTAATTTGGAGTAATATTAAAAAAGTGTTTTATGTTGATCTTCGGTTTTGTCTTATGCATAGCAAAGAGAATAGTGACGTGGTTATACGTACATATATAAAAATGAGATAGCAAGACAGCAACGTATGTAGCTTATGTACAAACATAACAATGTATGTATGTACATTTGTCTGTTGCTTTGCATTCTCTTTGTTTTTTGTGGGTTTAATATAAAATAAATAAACAAAAAGGTGTTAACACATCGCCTGTGAGTTCGAACACTCATTGATTTTTTTTTTATTAATTTTACACTAGCAACTGCATTTGTAATCAGAATGCCTTCATTTAAAGAAAGAAAAATGCTAACTACCTACTTAATGAAACACAGTTCATGGTATTTTGAGGGCATCCTGTGCAAAGTTTTCCGCAGTCATCTAAACTCAAACAATATTTTGAAAATTTACGATTTCGGCCACTGTCAATGGTAGGGTACATTTCCAAAATTAAACTAATTTCTCACTAAAAACATCTAAAATTATTTTTTAAAAGGTTAAAATTAACGACTTTTTCGCATAAATTTACTATTTTTTATATAAATTAAAAAATTTCGAGTTTACATTTTTTACTCAATTTACTACTCACCTTTCCCTTTACCGTATTAACAATATTAGAAAAAAAGATTTCTGTTCCACACATTCTCCCCAACATTGTACTGGACTATTTTATTCTGATAACTCACACCCAAACCCTTGTTATACCGTACACAAAAAGTGAAAGGGTATATTTAGGTTTGTCATTCCGTGTGTAATTTCTTCGATATTCACATGGGACCCCCTAAAGTATATATATTCTGGATCCTTATGAAAAGCGATGACGATTGGGCGATGTCCGTCTGTCTGTACGTACAGTTTTCCCAATACCCCAGAAGAGCTAGAGACTTCGTTCTTGGACCGTTAGATTGAACTTAAATAGAGTGGTATTGAAATTTAGAATTCGAAATACGGTTCCAGAGCTGGGAAACTTACAACTATTTCTCGACGCAAAATTAATACCAAAAACCAATTATTTTTTGGTTGTTTGTAAATTTCATTCTTTGGGAAGCCTCAATGGTCTATTAAAAACTAAAACAAGTAAAAGTGCTATAATCTGCTCTGCCGCATCTTAAATACCCTTCACAGATGTAATTCTTCTTTCTTTCTTGCTAAAACAGAAAGTAGGTTTAATTAAAAAACCAAAATGATGTTACCGGTTACTTTTATATTTAAGAAAACGTTTACATTTTTCGGCTAGAAAGCTAAATGTTTGGCTCTTCTTATTTCTAATACCTCTGAACGTCTTTCAAAAATATTAAATATGTTTAATTTAAAAACAAAAAGTAAAAATCCGTTTTATGTACACCAAAAAATTCTACTTGTCCAACCGTAGTCTTTTAGATTTTTTTTTGGTTTTTAATACCAATTTATTTCTTCCAATTTGATATTTATATATAAATATAAAGTAGGTATAATTCATCATAAAAATCAAAAATTGCAGATTATATGAATAAAAAAAATGTCGATATTCCAACCCTGAAATTAGATTTTTAATTGTCTAGGTTTTTAATACCAATGAAACTCTTCATGAGTAAAGTAATAAAGTAGTATTATTTAAGAAAAATTTACAATTTTGAACCATTTTGGTCACCTTCATGAACTATAAAATATTGCACTTGTCCAACCCTGGACTCGAAATTTTTATTTTTTTTTTAATTTTTGATACCAGTTTGGTTCTTCCAAAAATATAAAATAGTTTTAGCAAAAACAAGTAAAAACGTTATATTCGACCGGGTCGAATCTTAAATACTAAAATATTTAGTAAGTGAATTTGAAATGTTTAACTTGGTGGGACAGAGTTCCTTTATATAATATCGTACGTCAACGCAAACTAAAGGGGGCGGGGTTCAAAAATATACAATATCATGTTTTCCACAGACGAACGTATGGGCATTGCTAGACCGTCTTAGACTTCATCACAATTCTCTTTGGAGGCTATAAAAACTGTATTTTGGCGGGGTCGCTCTGGCAAGGGCAAGGGAAACATTTCACCTTTGTCATAAAACTCTAAAAATAAATGCTTGGGATAATTAGATACAAAATTAAAATTTAGTTTTTTTGATAGGGTCATTTAGAGGGCAAAGGGGGAGAGGGGGTAAGGCAGAAACAGATACACATAAAACTGTAAAAATAAATGCTTGGGATGATTATACACAAAATAAAAAAAATGTATATTTATTTTTAATAGGGTCATTTAGCGGGCAAAGGGGGAGGAGGGGGTAGGGCAGCAACAGGCAGTCATAAAACTCTAAAGATAAATGCTTGGGATGATTATATACAAAATTTAAAAAAAAAATTTTTTTTGGTAGGGTCATTTAGGTTGCAAAGGAAGAGGGGGGGGGGGGGGGTAGGGCAGAAATCGGCAGTCATAAAACTCTAAAGATAAATGCTTGGGATGATTATATACAAAATTAAAAATAAAACATTTTTTTTTTGGTAGGGTCATTTTGGGGGCAAAGGAGGAGGGGGGGGGGGAGTTAGGGCAGAAATCGGCAGTCATAAAACTCTAAAGATAAATGCTTGGAATGATTATATACAAAATTAAAAAAAAAAATTTTTTTTTTGGTAGGGTCATTTAGGGGGCAAACGAAGAAGTGGGGGGGGAGGTAGGGCAGAAATCGGCAGTCATAAAACTCTAAAGATAAATGCTTGGGATGATTATATACAAAATTAAAAAAAAAAAATTTTTGTAGGGTCATTAAGGGGGCGAAGGGGAAGGAGGGGGTAGGGCAGAGTAGTACCAGGTTGCGTCTCAGCTTCGTCATTAAAGCTTAAAAGTGTTATTTTTAAGGAATGTAGGCTTAAGTAAAACAATTTGTTAAATTTTTATGCCATTTTTGCCTATAATAACGCCCACTGAAGTGGGCGGGGTCAAAAAATATTTTTATTTTAATTAATGGCTTCAAGTTTAAGGCGTTGGACCGTATTTGACATAAAAATATATCATTTGCTTAACAAAATAACCAAAAAACTATAAAAATTGTTGTTTTTTCTGGGTTGGTTTAGTTCTTCTTAGGGGAACTTTTTTCCCTCTTGCCCGATTTAGCCCATCTTCGAACTTAACCTGCTCTAAGTTTCAAAATATATTTATGCCAAATTTCAAGAGTCTAGCTCTTTTCGTTTGGACTGAATCGTGATTTCCACAGACGGACGGACGGACGGACATGCTCAGTTCGTCTTAGATTTCATCACTGATCAAGAATATATATACTTTATGGGGTATGAGATGGATATTTCGATGCGTTACAAACGGAATGACAAGGTGAATATACCCTCCAAATTCCTTTTTGGAGGGTATAAAAACAACGTCAATTGCCTTTTTGGTTAGTTTTATGTATAAAAAAATTTCAATTTCCCAGCCCTGGAAGCGAAATTTTAATTTAAAAAATTTTTTTTATCAATGCAAATCTACATGAGGTATAAAGTAGTTTTGTTTTAGAAAAACTCAAATTTTGCAACCATTTTGGTTTTTACATGTACTACAAAATATTGCATGTACCAAAAAAAACTTTCATTTTGCCAACCCTGGAAAGGAAATTTTAATTTTTTTTTTTTATCAGTGCAACGCTTCATGAGGTATAAAGTAATTTTTTTAAGAAAAATTTAAAATTTTTAACCATTTTGGTCATTTTCATGTATTTTTTATATTTTAATTTTTGATACCAACTTTGTTCTTCCTACATTATAAAACAGTTTTATTTAGCAAAAAAAAAAAACATCTGTTGCCTGTTTGATTACTTTCACGTATAAAAATGCAATTTCCCACCCCAGGAAGCAAAATTTGAATTAAAAAAATTTTTTTTTGTCCAATGCAAATCTTCATGACGTATTAAGAGGTTTTGTTAAAGAAAAACTTAACAGTTTTAACAATTTTAGTCACTACATGTACTACAATATACGGAATAGGCCGAAAAAAAATTTTATTTCTCATCCTTGGAAAAAAAGTTTTTATTTTTTTAGTTTTTAATACACCATTGAGGCTTCCCAAAGCACGAAATAGGTTTAATTTACAAACATTAAAAAAAATAATTGATTTTTGGTATAAATCTTGCGCCGAGAAATAGGTGTAAGCTTCCCAGCTCTGGAACCATACTTCTGGTCTTTCTGAATTCCAATACCACTCTATTTAAGTTCCAATTCCAATCCAACGGTCCAAGAACGAAGTCTCTAGATCTTCTGGGGAAATCCGTACAGACAGACGGACAAACGGACATCGCTCAATCGTAAACGGTATTCATAAGGATCCAGAATATATATACTTTATGGGGTCCCATGTTGATATCGAAGAAATTACACACGGAATGACAAACCTATATATACCCTTTCACTTTTTTGTGAAGGGTATAGAAATGATCTCAAATCTTTTAATATGTTTGCTGACTTTTTGCATCAACCTATTCATCGCCTACGTTTAGCAATATCGAGCAGTATTCTTACCATATCCCTGAATCAGTGAATTTTAATGTACCCCGTATTGAGTAGCAAACTGTTTTGACTTATATGAAAAATATAAAACTTTCGTATGTTCCTGAAGGTATGCCTGGTATTATTTTAAAATACTGTCCTCATTTACTAAGCACTCCATTGACATATTTATTCAACAAATCACTCAAATTGATTTATTTTCCTCCAATTTGGAAGAAATCGTTCATCATTCCGCTGTTCAAATCTGGATCTAAAGCTGATATATCAAATTATAGAGGTATAGCTATACTGAACGCTATACCAAAGTTGTTTGAGCAACTCTTATGCGATACATTGTCTTATCAAGCAACGTCTATCCTTTCTTCTGCGCAGCATGGTTTCCGTAAAGGTCGATCAACTATCTATGAATCTCTTAGAATTAACAAGCTTAGTTAACGATGGATTTTTCACTGGCAAACAAACGGATGTCATCTATTCTGATTTTAGTAAGGCCTTTGACAAGGTGAATCACAACTTACTCATTCATAACCTTGATCGAATTAGATTTGGAACGTCTAATAAAATGGATTGAATCTAATTTGAAGAACAGAATGCAGTGTATCAAGTTTCGCAATATGCTCTCTACTGATATAAATGTGCCTCAGGGTAGTCATCTCGACCCACTTTTATTTACTTTATTTATTAATGATCTTCCCTCCGTTATTGAAAACTAATGAATGCAGATGACGTAAAGTTATTCTTATCGTTTGACTGTATTGAGCAACAGTTACGTCTCCAAGCTGACATTATACAATTAACCACCTGGTGCGCTAATAATTTAATGGTCTCTGACCCTTACACAACCAAGGGTGCTGTTGGCTGAAGTAGTAGAACACGAGACTATGAAGCGGAGGGTCGTGAGTTCGAGCCCGCGCTGAGTCATGAAATATTGTGTTGAATTCTTCTGAACAGCATTAGTGCGTGGTTGTGTTAGTTGTTTCCAGCCTGTTTCAATGATGAAGGCATAGTCACTGATCACTGAACATCATTGGCAGCGACTGACACTATCATGTACTAAAAAGCAGAGTACCAGCACCCACCTTCGTCGGCCCTGTAGCAAAAATTAGCCGGCGAAGCAAAAGGTTGAAATAGCTACAAAAAAAACTGTCTATCTTCACATCTTTCCTAATCTGTCCCCTCAATACTATCCCCTGGTTTTCAGTTCCGGCGCAATGCATTGCATATATAGGGGTCATCCCCTGATTGCTGGTCCAAGATAAAAAATAAAAATAAAAAAAATGAACAAAAAATTCAGAAAAATGGGAGATGAAGAAAAATAATCAAACGGTAACACGGGTATTATAACAATAACATGTTAACATCAGGTTGATACAGTTCTCGGATTCTTTTTCACAATAAAATTTGTGTAAATAGGAACTGTTATCAAATTCAACTAAGCCACCTAATAAGTGTTGACAAACACAATACACATGAGAACTGATGATGAAAGGGTGGCGTCTTTCGAAAACAGCTGTTCTGCTCTGCTGTGTAAGTTGAATAAAACTGATGTTGACTTTCCTTTGTGCCTTGGAATATTTATCATGTCTTTCTGAGATTTAAAAAACAAATTTCGAACAAATTAGCCTATGAATCTTAATTCAATTTAATATAGCAATATAAATGTTCGTTAAAATTCTTACTAAAAAAAAAGATGTTATTTACTACTTTAGTTCGCCCAATACTTGAATACGGATCTGTAGTATGGGATCCACAATATCTTTCACACTCAAATAAAATACAGTCAGCACAAGTGCTTATTATTTTGTCTTTGTGGTCTTCCTTGGAACTCTAATTTAAGATTAACATCTTACGAGAGACGCCTAGGAATTATTAAGTTCCCAACCTTAAGGAGTCGTCGGCAAATGCTAAATGTTACCTTTCTGCTGAAATTAATAAACGGCTGCATCACATCTCAATTTCTCCTGAGCAAAATAAACTTGAACATACCCCATCGTCCAACAAGGTATTATAGCTTCTTGAGTATTAAGTTTTACACTACAAATTATAGTAAAAATTCGACCACTTTCGGAGAATTTGCAATGGTTTTAATAGACTTTACCCTTGTATCGATTTCAACAAAAGTATTGATGTCGTAAAAAATAATATAATTTTACATTTTAGCTCATTACAAAATTAATTATAAAGAAATGTTTTATTTGTTAAATTGACATTTGTTAAAAACACACTTTTTGTTTTTGTTGTAATTTGTCTTGTTACTATTGTAAAACAATGCTTTATCGATTCCCAGGGCACACTGATACAGGTAGGAGCGATTGCCCATACGGTTATTTTGTTTTTGGGAGAAATTCTAATACAAACGTCAAAATTTCTGTACATATTTACATACATACAAAATTTAAAAGCAAATGTAGAAACAAACATGTATATTTTGTTTTTGTACTTTTTCGTTTTGCTTTGCTCTACACAATTAATTGTGAAGTTTGAATTAGAATTCACAAAAACAAAATACATGTAGGTTTTTATTTTTGTAAAACCGCTCCTACCTGTATCAGTATGCCCTGATCGATTCCATTTATATATGTACTTATCATTTCTGAAACATTGTTATATTTGAATTGTATCAGTCTGTAAGGACCCAGCCAGCATTTTTAGAATTTTGCAATCAAATTCGAGTCTTTTTCGACCCTACTGCGCGATTAAAAAGGCGGAATTTGCGCGCATTTTCTGAACATAAAAGATACTTTTGTCGGGTGAAAAACGTGACCACCCGCGACTCTTCTTAATAAATGATATATGAGTCTTTTTCTATATTAATTTAGTGTCATTTTCGACCTCTTTCATATAGTATTTAAAATCTTTTTCGAATAATTTTCTGATCATTTATTAGTCTTATTTCACTTCATTTGCGACTCTTCTTCGAGTCGTCTTTCAGTCACGTTTCTAATCGCTTGGGAGTCTTTTGCGAGTAATTTAACAGTCTGTTTAGGAGTCTTTTTGTTATCATTTATCACTCATATTTCTAATCATTTTGGAGTCTTTTTTATGTCACATATGACAGATATTTAAGACATTTATCAGTCGCACTTCTAATCTTATTTGACTCCTATTGGAGTATTTTTCAGTCGGCTTTCTGAGACCAACGTTCACACTTACCCGATTTAAAAAATCACGTTCATATAAACGTGGAGTAAAGAAATATGTAGTTCATGTTCATGTGATGTATGTATGTACATGATACATCAAAGTTTATTAAAAAATAATTGTTTTTCTTCAAATTCCATCTTTAAAACTTATTTTTAATTACAAAAAATATAACAAAAAGCGAAAAAACTAAAGAATAATTTTGTACATTTTCTATTTGTACTTTAAGTTGCTTAACATAAAAACAATAATTACTTAAAAAAAAATGATTTTTAATATAAAAAAACTATAATTACTTTAATAAAAATTGTTACTTTTTAAAACTCTTAATCTCTACGTTTTCTTTTGTTCAATCTGTCTTTAGCATGCACGAAATGCTTTTGTAGAATTACATTCATGTCCTTGTCTGTGCATTTATATTTAAGATGACAAATATCTGAAACAATTTATTAAGTGTTTCTCAGTTTTGTTATATTTAATTATTAATTGTATTTGAAATATGAACTTACTTTTAATTGTCGTTATAAGATAGCACTTTTCGGCACTAGGCTTAGCGCTGGTCCCCTTCCAGCTGAATAATGTGGCTAATTCATCCGAAAAAACTTTGCGAACTGCAGCTCTAAGAAATGCTGCGGGGCCTTCGCCGCCGGTTTTTGCAATAAACTCTTTCTGGAAAATGTTATAGGTTATGACAAATTAATATGACTAATTAATTATTATCAGCTTATTTGATAGTTTGCTTAATTTTCTATACTCACAAATTGTTTGAGCTTTTCCTCATTCACTTGTACTAAGGAATCAAAAGTATTTACTTCGTTTATTTCATTGAAGGGAAGTTTTTGGGTGTCATTAAGTTCATCCACTATCATGTTTTCACCATGGCGTTTGCGACCTTCTAATTTAACGACAACAACTTCTTCTGTTAATTTTATAAAATGTCGCTTATTGCCTTCCTTCAACTCCTTTATTTCCTTTTTTAAATCTATAACTTCGGTTTTTAAAGAAGCTATTTCATTCCGCAGTTCTGTTATTAAATTTACAATGCTATCGGTTTGGGGAGCGTACACATTTTGCAATGAAAATTAAATATTCTGAGTACAGTTAAACAATATTACTGATCAATGTTTTACTTACATGTTGCAACATTGTTTGACGGTGTATATTGAAACTCGCCTGAGAAGAGACATATACAGCGCATTATACAGCGAGTACAGGACTAGAAGCCACTATTACCCTTAGTTCCCAAAACAAAGGACTTTGCTGGTGCATCCATAATAAAGCAACGAACTTTGATATTAAAAAACTTATCAGCAAAAACCATACCTTCTTGCATCAGAACATTAAGTTCTGTTATAAATTCTTTTAAAAAATCATTTGCGCAATTGGGCTTTGACAGTCCTTCAAACACACCAATAAGGAACACATAGCTTGATCCAACAACACTTCCTAAAATCGGCCAAACTTGTTTAGAGCTGCTTTTAAATAGCGGCAGACCATCAATGCCAATATCTAGAACAATATACAAAACTTCCAATTATTTCTTACCAAGAAATCGGTTAATGCGTTTTTTAATCCGTAGTGAATATATGTTCCTTCACCAACCTTTCTCTCAACTATAGAACTAGGCGTTTTTAAAAGTGTCCTAGCGTCTTTTGGAACTTTCATATTGCATTTAATCAATAATAATAAAAGTGCATTAATTGCAACAAAGCTCACTTGAAATTGAATGGCCCACTTAGCTAGTCCTTCACATAAGTCAAATTCATGTTCACTATCACTTTCATCACT
Organism: Linnaemya tessellans; assembly: GCA_951800035.1. NCBI lineage: Eukaryota > Metazoa > Arthropoda > Insecta > Diptera > Tachinidae > Linnaemya > Linnaemya tessellans. The sequence continues at coordinate 75,148,931 of OX637535.1, forward strand.
TAAATCATAAAAACTGTCACTATCAACAGTGTTTTCATTTGAATATTGACCTGACTCTTTATATTCTTGAACGTTTTCTTCAATATTCTCTGGTTTTTTTTTCAAATTTGTTTTTTTTTGTTGGGGAAATTAAATTTTTCGCTTCTATTTCTGCTAATCTTTTTGTTTGTGCTTTTTCTTTTCTTTTTATTTGTTTACCTGACATTGCATTTTTTATTTAAATTTAATTTCAATATTTACTTTTATGATTTTATTATAATTTTTTAAGTTATTCACACGTAACTTCACACCACGATGTAACTTGTATAAATGAACAAAATTTTAACTTGTTGAAATTTATTCAAGAATACGCAAAAATTATCCCGTTATTCTTAAGAAAAAGAAAACAAAACAAGCAGTATTTAATCTTCTATCTGCGCAAAAAATGATCATAAAATGCAAAATTATAAGCACTTTTCAAACACCTGCATTTTAATTTTAATTACGCTTTTTTCAATCTTCCAGATGCGCAAAATATGATCACAAGTAACGGAAATAAAAGTCTTATTTTAAACGTCTGGGCGATTAATTTACGATTGCTATACAATTTGTTATTGTATTTTAAATCAAACTATTTCTGCCCATTAGCGAGAATCATTTTCGAGTCCTTTTTTGATCGTGTTAGTGATTAATCAGCTTTTAATCACCAAAAGTAATCAAAGAAGACTCATCAAGGTGATTTTTTAAAAAACGATCTTCCAAATGCTAGCTGGGGATTAATTCATAGACTAAATAAATAAAAATACATGCAACAGCTTGTATAGCCTCAATACAGTTTAAACTATAAAATACCTGACGAAGTGTGCTCAAAAATTAATTCAAACGAGACATAAAAAGTCAAAATGCTTTAAGATAGTGTCTTATGGACTGTAAACGAGGAAGTGCAAGAAATCGAAATTTTATTTAATAATGATCAATTTTAAATGTACATACATATGTACTTATATACAGATACATACATATGTATGTGCTTATACTCAAGAATGATAAAATAAAGATTACGCCTTGCGCATGATTTACCGTTTGATGACGTATTTGTTCCCTCGAAGAGATTGCCAAATGTTTATTATATGCAAAACTAATACTTTCTCGTACAAAATTAATATTTTATGCTATATTTGGCAACTCTTTTTACTCAACACAATTTACTCAGAGAGGTTTTCAATTTACTCAGAGAGATTTCCAACAAGCAAATGAAATCGGATTTATGAAAGTGCAAGTTTTGTGTTATATTTTATAATAAATTGTGTTATAATTTTAAATAAATATATTAAAATAATTATTAAATAACTTAAAGTGTAAAAAACTTATTATAACTTGATTTTTAAAGCTCATAAGCTGTAAACAAAAAACCTAAACTAAAGAGAAAAGGGAACAAAAAAGGCAAGCATGAAATGTGCAGTGGGCAATTGCAAACAAAGTAACAGCAAAAAAACAAGTGAGAAATAATTGTTTTAAAATGTTTTCAAAACGCTGTGTCATTTTATAGTTTTCCAATAGATGAAGCTCAGGAAGTTATGGCTGATATTTTATAAGGCAAAAAATTTGTTTTGAATGGGGAAAAAAGAAAAATAATTAGCACTTGGGTTCAATATTTATATAAAATAACTATAAATGAACAATTTCAAATAAAAAAGAAAATCAATGAGTGTTCGAACTCACGGGCGATGTGTTAACACCTTTTTGTTACACGGTACCTGTTCGATTTCTATGAACACAGACCCACAAACCCGGAGGTAGAGTTAATATAAAGTATTTTTTATTTATTTTATATTAAACCCACAAAAAACAAAGAGAATGCAAAGCAACAGATAAATGTACATACATACATTGTTATGTTTGTACATAAGCTACATACGTTGCTGTATTGCTATCTCATTTTTATATATGTACGTATAACCACGTCACTATTCTCTTTGCTATGCATAAGACAAAACCGAAGATCAACATAAAACACTTTTTTAATATTACTCCAAATTAATACTCCGAATTAAAACACTTAAATCTCCGCTCGCCGATATCGGATTGACTAAATTTTTGGCCTAAACTCTTCGTCGAAACCCGCACTAGCGTTTTAATCCAAAAATTAATAAAATCGGCTATGAATTTCCGGAGAAAATAGCGTGGGAAAATTATATGAAAATCGCCCAATAATCACTTTCAATACCGACTGCCAAGCAACAACAACAAACAAACAAACTCTTACACTTACACTTGCGTATGTATTGAAACTGATAGTTTACTGCCCTAGAGGCGCGCGTATAGATGTTAACACATCAAAAAAGTGGAAAGTAAAATAATTTTTTAAAATTGATTATTATCAAACAAATTTAATTTGAAAAATCGCAATTTGCCCCACTGTCCTGTTTTTACAATAACATAATAGTTCTCCAACTGAATTTTATTAGCCAATCAGAAGACATGTTGAGTGACGTCAGAATTCCATCATGCGCGGAAAAGTATTTTTATTTCAGCTTGTTGGCGTAATCTTTATTTTATCATTCATGCTTATACTATTATCATTTATATCAGTGATGTCAGCGTCATACACAATTGTGGAAACAAAACTCACATGTACGCTTACGCTCTTTTATATTGAGAGCGTAAAATATAATTGTTTACTGAGAAACATTCTCATTCAGCGGGAAGTATCGCAAGTCCTGTTTTGAGGCCTCTAAACAGAAATAATATATTTATATAAATATATATACAATATATATATATATATATATATATATATATATATATATATATATATATATATATATATATATATATATATATATATATAAGTATATAAGTATATAAGAGGTTTGAAATAAGTATGTAGGTGCCACTGTATGTAGGTACATATTTTCGAAAATTTCTTAAAGTAGCTTTTAAATGAATTCATAAAAAAATGCTTTTTGTAAAAATGTTTTCTCTTGTATATATGTAAACTAACTAAATGCTCAGCTTAAAAATGGAGAAATATTTTAAAATTAAATATCTTTTTATGCTGCATAAAATTAACTGTGAGCACCTGCATTATATCATATGTACCCCTAATTAGACAATAACGGTTAAGTAAAATTTATTTAATAATCGTGTGTACTGCGATGTTTCCACATGATGTAAACATTTTTCTTCCAAATGTAAACAATAGCGAAGTATTTTAATTTCAAAAATATTTATTTATTTTTTTTTTTTTTAGGAGTAGGACCAGCACTCAGGGGATGACCCCTATATATGCAATGCATTGCGCCGGAACTGAAAACGAGGGAATAGTATTGAGGGGACAGATTAATAAAGATGAGAAGATAGTTTTTTTTGTTTTTTTTTGCTATTTCAACCTTTTTTTTTACTTCGCCGGCTAATTTTTGCTACATAAAATAACCAGTGAGCTACTATATGGTGTGTTTATTGAGCTCCTGTAAACTTCAAATTTGAATTTTATTTAATAGTCTTGTGACATCGACAAAGAACGTGCAAGCGGAAGAATTTATAAAAAAGATATATATAATTATTTTATGATAAAATATGCATTTAATGATTTTCAATGTTTTAAAACATTTGAACTTAAGAGATTGGATAGTTTGAAGAGGCATTTCGATCATTTTCATAATGCTATTACAAAATATGACGTCAAAGAAAGGGAAAACCAATATATGATTAAAAATGTTTGTCGCTTTTCCCTTCAGCATACCTTTGCGAACATATATTTTCCGATTTGAAATACATTTGCTCAAAACGCAATAAATTAAAATTCGAAAACCTAAAAAATGGTTTGTTGTTACGAAACTGCAATATAAATTTAGAAGATATTATTGGTAAATAAAAGGATACTCTTAGAAAAGGCCATTAGTTAGGCCTCGCAACCGCACATTTCTCCCGCTGGGAATGTAAGAGATAAGAGTGATCTCACCAACCCAATCGTATTTGACATCACTGGATTTATATACTATTTAATCTAAATATGTACCTTATTGAAATGTAATTAATATATCAATATACGTATGTTTTGATCTCATTTTAGTTATTTATTTTCTAATAAAAATGTGTTTGTTGTTCTGATTTTCGACAGAATCATTTTACAATTAGCCCGTTTTCGCTCCTTTTTCGAAAAATTTTACTTTATGTTGCGCTACACGTATTTTTTCAATTTAGCCCTTTTTCAAAAATGTTTCCGCGTTTTGAGTCTCAAAAGTTGGCATCACTGTATATATGAACTTATTAGTAGGATAAGTGAGAGAATATTAAATGAGAACTTACTTGCTAAAAGAGCTTTATCTTAAATGCACATAAGTGTTATGTTCGAAATTTGCAATCCGCACAATATTTTTGCACCAGTTTATCCCTTCTGTCACCGCTCTTTGTACAGCTAGACTTCAAAGGCACAATTCTGCAACCACTTTAATTTTCATACATGTAAATCCAATGAATCCATTTAGTAGTTTATAAGTTCCATACTTATTACCACTTCTTTTGAATTTGAACCACTGTGCCATGTACATTTGCATGTTAATTAAAAGCTTAAAATGAAATTTGAGGGCTAACTGAGATTGAGGTGGCGCCCTAGTAAAATAACCGAACGAAAATACAAACGAGTTACAACTAAGAACTTAAAATCATTAAACTGACTTAGCCAGCATTTATCTAGAAGTATTTCAGTTCAGGAACTTAAATTGGCAGCACTGGTTAGCAACCAAGTTCATTATTGTGGATCTGAACAAATTTATTAAAAACTAATTTATAATCTTATAAAAAGGCTAAATTTGTATGAAATAAATCATCAACAACAAAGTGGAAATAAGGAAATACTGAAATATATTTGTTAACTATTTTAACAATAGAATGGCTGAGTGCAGTAAATGCAGATCAGCGATCAGAGGTGAAAGTGGCATACGTTGTAATGGAGTCTGCGAAAAGATTTATCATTTTCCAAAAAAATGTGCGGGAATCGACCAATATTCTGGTAAAATATTCGACGAAAATAACTTTATAAGATATATCTGTGATGACTGTATGCAGTATATACAAAACGTTGATATGATGTTAAAAGAAATTCAAAATATTGTCAACAAAAACAAACAAACATTGATCGAATACAAACATGAATTTGAGAGTTCACTAAAACAAAACGAAAATGAAATAAAAACATTATTGGAAGCTATTGAAAAAAGGTATGATGCATGATTTAAAATAATGGATAACATGCAAAAAATGTGTGAAAAAAATGTCGAAAAAGTAAAAAGTATTTATGGAAATGTAAGCGATGTTGAAAATAAGAATAAAGACATATGTATATGACAAAATTAACAACAGCAATGTAAAGATGTGTGATGAAATTAAAAAAAAAACGAACGTAAAGGCAAAAATGTCATATGCACAAGCAGTTGCAAATAAAAATGTGATGCCAGATGTGTCAAAAAATATCCCCTTAATTATAAAACCAAAGGAAAAACAAACAGTTCAAAAAACCAAGGAAGAACTTAATAAAAAAGTTGACCCCAAGAATTTTAAAATCGTAAATGTTGAAACACGACGAAATGGAACAGTAGTTATACAGAGCGAAAATAGTGATGAAAGAGAAAAAATAAGACATGCAATACAAAACGAAATAAGTGATAATTACGAAGTAAAAATTCCAAAACAAACAGGGATGAATATAATAGTAACGGCCATGAATTTTAAAATAAATGAAAATGAATTAATGGAAAAAATAAAAAAAAAAATCAATGAGTGTTCGAACTCACGGGCGATGTGTTAACACCTTTCTGTTTATTTATTTTATATTAAACCCACAAAAAACAAAGAGAATGCAAAGCAACAGACAAATGTACATACATACATTGTTATGTTTGTACATAAGCTACATATGTTGCTCCGAATTAAAACACTTAAATCTCCGCTCGCCGATATCGGATCGCCTTAATTTTTGGCCTAAACTCTTCGTCGAAACCCTCACTAGCGTTTTAATCCAAAAATTAATAAAATCGGCTATGAATTTCCGGAGAAAATCGCGTGGGAAAATTATATGAAAATCGCCCAATAATCACTTTCAATACCGACTGCCAAGCAACGAACAAACAAAGTCTTACACTTACACTTGCGTATGTATTGAAACTGATAGTTTACTGCCCTATAGATGTTAACACATCAAAAACAAAATGATGTAATGAAAGATAGTAAATTTGAAATTGTAAAATGTTTTGAGACCAAAAGATTTAATAGAGCTGTATACAATGCAAAAAAAAAAAAGAGTCGATGATGAAACGTATCATAAAATTATGGCAATTCAAAAGAACAATGTTGGATGGGAGAGATGTAGAATATTCGATGGTACTCAAATAATACAATGCTTTAATTGTCAAGGCTACAATCATAAAGCGAATGACTGCCGCAATGAACCAGTATGTTTTAAATGTCATAATTAGTGCTTTTTGTTTGTTATGTGGTCAAGTATGTCTATATGCCTGCATTTCATTGGTTCTTACACCAAATCATCAGTAGACTTTAACCTAATTCCAAAATAACAAAACCTCTTAGCTTATACATAAACTCCCAAAAATGAATTGAGAATTACACAAGCAAAACCATAGGATTTGAAATTCAAGAAAACACAACAAACAAATTTTATTCGATATAAATCTATTTTGTTTTTCCACCTTCATACAATTAGTCTGCCGTTGGCAAACAATAAAAGTATATAAAAAAGGCACAATTTAAAACAAAATCTACACAAAACGTTTCTAAAATCGTTTATTCGACATATTGTCTCAATTAAATTAGTGCTTTTTGTTTGTATGAAGGTGGAAAAACAAAATAGATTTATATCGAATAAAATTTGTTTGTTGTGTTTTCTTGAATTTCAAATCCTATGGTTTTGCTTGTGTAATTCTCAATTCCGTTTTGGGAGTTTATGTATAAGCAAAGAGGTTTTGTTATTTTGGAATTAGGTTAAAGTCTACTGATGATTTGGTGTAAGAACCAATGAAATGCAGGCATATAGACATACTTGACCACATAACAAACAAAAAGCACTAATTTAATTGAGACAATATGTCGAATAAACGATTTTAGAAACGTTTTGTGTAGATTTTGTTTTTCATTGTGCCTTTTTTATATACTTTTATTGTTTGCCAACGGCAGACTAATTGTATGAAGGTGGAAAAACAAAATAGATTTATATCGAATAAAATTTGTTTGTTGTGTTTTCTTGAATTTCAAATCCTATGGTTTTGCTTGTGTAATTCTCAATTCATTTTTGGGAGTTTATGTATAAGCTAAGAGGTTTTGTTATTTTGGAATTAGGTTAAAGTCTACTGATGATTTGGTGTAAGAACCAATGAAATGAAGGCATATAGACATACTTGACCACATAACAAACAAAAAGCACTAATTTAATTGAGACAATATGTCGAATAAACGGTTTTAGAAACGTTTAAATGTCATAGTAACCACAAAACTGTACAAAAGAAGTTCTAATGAAATGTGTTAATTGCAACAAAGAAAATAAAAGGCTTAATCTGAATCTCGATGAGAACCATACAACGATAAGCAAAGAATGTCCAGTTTATATAAATAAACTGAATTTAAAAAAGAAAAGATCTGGAATAGATATAGAAATATAACAACCAAAGAATATACATGGATTATACACTAACATCCAAGGGCTAACAAATAATTTCAACCAGCTCGAAATTATAGTACAATCTGTTAAACCGGACTTTATAATATTATCTGAAACGCATATGACAGAAAACATCGATGAAGCAGAAGTCGAAATAAATGATTATGATTTATTTACCACAACGTCTAATTCTTCAAAGACAGGAGGTGTAATTATCTATTTTAAAAAGCAATGGATGTTGTCAAATATAAAGACCACTGTAAAAGTTGCTGAGTATTGGATTAGTGCATATATGGCAAAAAATGAGAATATGTCATTTGTTATAATAGCTGTATACAGATCTCCAAGTTATTCAAAGGCAGATTTTTGTGATAAATTCCAAGATTTTATGGAAGAAATATCTGAAATGAATTGTGACATAATTATCGCTGATTTTAATATTGATTGGAGGGCAGATTTCTACAAACACAAAATTGAAAGCATACTTAATGATAATGGGTTGAAGCAGATAATGCTTGAAGACACCAGAATAACACAGAACTCTAAAACTATAATAGATTATATTATAACAAATAATGAGAGAATATCTGCAAGAACCAATATATATATAATAAAATATCAGATCATGAAGCAATAGACATCTTTATAGAATGTGAAAATAGTACGTCAGAAATAAATAGCAAACAAATAGAAGTATTTAAGTACAGTAAAAACCGTTTTAAAAATGAACTAAGTTCAGTACTAGAATATAATCGAATATTGAATGTTAACTAACAGGTTGAAAACTTTGATAAATGTATGGAAATTACTGTAGCAAAATTTATTGTAAAAAAAACAAATTAACGAAGGCAATAAGAATATGTGGTTTAGTATCGATTTAATAAACCTAAAAGCAAGAAAAGTAATATCATACCAAAGAGCCATAATTGACAATACTAACGCATCCTGGGCAACATATAAAACAATAAGAAATATATATAAAACAAAAATTGAAAATGAGAAACGTAATTATATAAATAATAAGATTGCAATCGGTAGAAAAAGAAATGTGGGGTGTCATAAAAGAACTTGTCTTAAAAAATCCTAGAGATATGATAAAAACTGTGATATTTAATCAAATAGAGCATAAGAAAAATTTAGAAATAGCTGAAAACTTTAACACGTATTTTATTGATAGCATTAAGGAAATAAGAGACTCAATTGTAAATGTGCAATACAAAAATTTGATACCTGTGATAAACTCTCGATTTAAGTTCCGTGCAATATCTATTCTAGAATTAAAAGCAATAGTAAAGAGTATAAATAACAAACCAGACTTTAAAAGAATTAGCAAAATCATAATTATCGATACATGGGATAGAACTGGCAATATTTTGCTGAGCATTATTAATAAATCAATGGAAACAGGAACTTTTCCCGAAAATTGGAAAGAATCGATGATAACACCAGTTGCAAAAGTTAAAAATTCAAACAAATGTAAAGAATTTCGTCCAATAAATCTATTACAACTGTGTGAGAAGGTGATGGAGAAGGTGGTCAAAAATCAATTAGAAGATTATATGGAAAATAATTGCTTGCTATCTAGGTATCAGTCAGGATTTCGAAAGAAACATTCTTGTGAAACAGCGGTGAACTATTTAGTAAACAGATGGAAATGTGTAAAGAAAAATAATAAAATATTGGCTACTTTTCTTGATTTTAAACGGGCATTCGGCTTTATAAATACAGTATCCAAGACACTGAGTTAAAATGGTTTAGATCATATTTAGAAAATCGTAAACAGAAAACAAAAGTTAATAATATTAAATCATCAGCGATAGGAAATGAATACGGAGTGTCGTGCGTGTGATATTAAAATGTAATCGATTAACATCAATAAATTATATGCTCAACACCTTAAAATAGTTAAATGTTAAACAAAGACTGCAACTGAACACAATACATTTTATCCAGAAACTGAAAATTGGAGATGTGCAGCAATATTTAACTGACCAGACAACGTACGTAAGAGAAGCTCAGCCGTATAACCTCAGAAATTCTAATGACTTCAGACTTCAACAGGCTAATACTACTACGATGAAGCGAACGCTGTTTCATAAAGGACTTAGACTTTACAACATGATGCCAAATGATATTAAAATTGAACAAAATAGCAATGTATTTCGAAGAGATGTTGTAAATTTCATAAGAAATAATTTAGTTCAGAACACTTAAGATTTTTCTTGTATTTATGTCAACCAAACTAATATGTAAAATTTTTAAAGTATTCAAATACTACTCAATAAAATAATAATTGTTTTAAAAGATACATAGCCATCGGGAAAACTGTAGATTTTTATTCCTCATCTTCTTTAAATAAGAGTGCACAAAATTTGATTACTATGGAAAACGCAACGCTTCCAAACCGATTACAGAATGAAAGAACTGGTCGGTGAATAGTAGTGATGAAACTCAATCGTCGGCATTGTAATAAATTGTCAGTGAAGAAAAATAATAAAGCTCGTCTCACAAATTAACTCTTTTCATCTTTCGCTACACTATCCCAATACTATACCCGACTTGCTATAGTTCCTGGTGAATGAATCGCTAAGTAGAGGAATATAATAACTTTTCGAACAAAGGAATCCGACAAACGAATACTTTTGAATAAATTTATATTTGTTTTATTATAGTGATCTTAAGTAGTAACTGACATTAAAAACAATATTTATTTTCTGATAAAATTAATCTGATTCACTTTCACTATCCGATTGGAAATCTCCAACATCGATGTTAAATTTATATTCCTGATCGCAACCTAAGTAAGAGTCACTCATAAAATATAAAGTGTAGTCATGACGACCCGGACTCGGTGCGACAAAATCAAGTTTAACCTTAGCTTTCTGTTGCAAAGTAAGACGTTTAATCGATAGCAGCGAATTCGTTTTGGAATCACCGATAACAACCCACCAGCCTTCTTCACGTTTCTATTAATGATGTTAAAAGAATTCAATTAATATATTAATTAATTATATAAATAATATGAAAATACCTGTGGAAAATATGGAGCTATTACAGGACCAGTGATTTCGTCTTCTCTTTCCAATTGTACCACCACATTGACCGTAGATCCTGAATTAATGCGGTCTTTATCAACGACTTCAAAGCTCATTTCTATATTTGGATAACGATTGCAAAACCTAGCCACATCAGCCATTTGTGCATCACTTAATTGCAATAAACGAGAACGGTCATCATCTTCCAATTCCATAATGTCAAATACGGTTTCGATTTTCTAAATTTAACTATGCTTTAATATGATTAGTGATTAGCAAACAAAAATTAAACCTACCTTATCTGCACATCTTTTAATAATGTCGGCATTAAAGTGTGGCAACTGTTTAAGATATGAATCTTTACTCCACATAGCTTGTGTCACCATCTGTGCCAACTCCATAGCAGCTACAGCCGGTGACAGCCAGCCATTCGAACTGAGAACATCTACACAGGCCTGTATTAAACGTATGGCTTTGCCCAAAATATTTTCCGTATCGCCCTGCAGCTCTGGTCCCAATTGCAAACGACACAAATGTGCTTGTAACAATAGATTTGTCTTAATATGAGGATCATTGAATCTAAAAGAATAATGAAAATTAGTTTGGATTTATGACGCTTATGCTTTAAACATACTTAGGAGCTGAATCATTAGGTCCAGTTAGTTTGTTGGGCAAGCGCTGTGATAAAGTGCGCAATATGCCTTCTTCATGATGGCGTACAACAATATCTTCATATTCAGCGGCAGATGATATAATTTCTAAGAGACCTCGTACTTTTGTTTTGTTATTCAACGATAAACTAAAAAGTTCTGTAAACGAATGACGAATTTGTTCATATGCAATTAAACACATAAAAGGAAGTAGTTTGGCTTACCTATAGTGGTATAATTGATATAATAGTATGCTGCAATCATACCCAAATTAAGCGGTAATGTATCCATATCATCTTCAATGCTGATACATTTTGATTGTTCCAAATCTGATAGAGTATTTTCCACCAATTCGGACAAATGATCAGATAAATGACGATGTGTTACACCTTGTAAATTGTAGTAATTGGGGTTTTGTGTCAGACGTCTGTAAAGGAACGTCCAAGTTAGATAATCTACAGCATCTTGTTTGTTTTCTATGGTTTTGGTAACAACTTCAGCATTGAAGTGATCATGTAAGCGATGATCTAAATGACTTTCAATTGGCAGAGACTCATTGACGAATTTCTTAAAGAAGTCTTTTTTCGAAGACTGACACATTAAAACACATTTAGCATCAGCATCTTCAATTGGTCTGTTGGCGCGACCAATCATTTGCAAAACATCCGTTATAGGATAATCTTCATATGAATGATTTTTACCGTTGTAAAATTGTGTATCCATAATTATGGCTAAGTGGGCTGATATGCTCATGCCCCAGGAGAGATCTTTGGCGACAACCGCAACTTGTACAGCTCCTGAATCGAAAAGTTGTTCTACCAAACGATGATCCGATGCAGTGAGACCTTCATGCAAATAGGCAACGCCCTGTGAAAGAGTTTCTTTTAAAGTTTTATCTGTCATACGGTCCAAAAATGGTTTAATATCTTCCTCTTCAGCGTGGAAAAATCGATTTGGCTGCAAGTCAGATGCGGAATATGTTAGTATATCGATTGCAGTAAGACGAGCATGTTTGCGCGAAGATACAAAAATGATTACAGGCTTATGGGGGCTGTATTTCAGTATTGCATTGTAGACAGGCTTAGACATTGACGCAATTCTGGTGGCATTGTGTGTAATATTGAAGCCTTGAATGTGTAATTCCAGTGGAATAGGTCTAACACTTGGATGGAAATTGAAAGTAGCATTTTGATTGCAACCCAACCACTGAGCTACATCTCTAGCATCAGCAAGTGAGGAGGATAGGGCCACAATTCGTATTTGTTTTTCGATTTGTGAAGATATATATCGCATTCTAGAGCATACGACTTCTAGAACAGGGCCATCCTCACCTCCTACTAATTGCAGTTCATCCACAATAAACAAATGGATATTTTGAACATTTTTACGTTGTTTCCAACGTCTAGATAAAACATCCCATTTATCAGCTGTAGTTATGATTAACTGGCCTTTAGCCAAGAGCTTTAAATCTGTACCAGTTTCACCCGTTAATTTAACAACTTTAAGACCCATTTGAGCAAATTTTGTATGCCAATCCGCAAAAACTAAATCAGCCAAATCTTCTTTCGAAACTAAATATACACATCTTGCTTCACTTTGCTGCGAGAACAAACGCATTATGGCGAATTCAGCTATAGTCATTTTTCCTGAACCAGTAGGTGCACCCACAAAAACATTATCATCACTATTATAGACTGCATTGAACACTTGTGTTTGTATGGGATTAAATTGCGGATATTTTTCTTTATAAAATTCTTCAAATTTGGGATTTCTTAGGGCGGAAATAGGCAAAGGTTGTAAATCCAACAATTCAGTGGGAGGCATATTTTTTTCTGGCAATATTAAATGACGGAAAGATACCGGTAGCTGCGTTTCAGATCCAATCCATCTGTCTGAAACAATTCTTAGAAAGTATTGCGGTGGCAAGGGTTCAAAGACTGGAGCAAAGAACTTTAATTGGTGCTCATCTTGACAATACTTTTCCTTAAGTAAGAAGAATTCATGATGTAAAATAATTTCTGAATCAACATCTTCTACCATTATCCAGAAACCCTCAGACTGGCCATGAACCTTTTCATCCCATTGAAAATCTGGTGTTATGGTTAATTCAACCCGTAAAGTAGAACGAGTTATAGGTTGTATGTGTGTAGATAATTCTAATTTTGGAAATTGATGCACAAATTTATGTATGGTTTTGCCCAATTTGGGTACACGGATCAATTCCCCAATCTCGTGCGGTTCCAAATCATACAAACGTTCCCAAGGGAAATTTTTCTTTTCCAATTTTTTTGCGATTTCATCGGGCATCTTTTTGAATTGCCTTAAAGGTGTCATAGATTGCCACATTCTACGGTCTATCATCTTGCACAAAGTCAAACATTTATCAGCCATCTGAGCCCAACCCCGATGTAGAACAATTTCAAAAATAGCTCTCATTAAACGAGAGGCAGACTGTGTAATAAACACCATGTCCGACATCAATGCGAAGCCTTCTAATTTCAATTGGGATATATATGCTTGCAAAAGTACGTTGACTTTAGCACTATGCTCCTCCATGGATTCCTTTATCGGTATGGGAACTCGTTCCATTAACTTTTGTAATTCCAACTTTTCCTCTTCTCTTACGGCAATATGTTTGAATTCCGACGACAAAGAAAATACTCTAAACAATTCAATTTCTGACAAGGTTTGTTTGAGCAATTGATTGTATGTCATCATGGTTTCATGTGTGCAGTAGTAGTGGGAAGCAATACGACCCAAAGCAGTAACCTGAAACTGTCCCGATTTACGATCATATTTAATCAAACCACTACGATCTAAATGTAAAGCTGCTGTATGTACCAAATCGGCTCTTCTTTGTTCCAACAGGGGATCTTCTTTCAAAGCATCATGGCCCACGCCGTACAGCAAAGGATTCCTTAACATTCTAATGTAAAGATATGTATAGCCCAGCCAATTTACAGCATCCTTGAGATTTTGAACTGTACCTAATACAATTTCAGCATTCAACATGTCCGCCAATTTGGACACAAACTGCGATTCAATAGGCAGCTGTTGATTTAGCAGTGATAAGTAGAATTGTAACTCACCGTGGTTAGTTATCAAAATGCCTTCACCTTTAGTATCATATTGAGGTCGTCCAGCACGGCCTAACATTTGCAAAACATCCAAAGCGGACAATTCCACCCATCTACCTTTTTCGGGATTGTAAACCTGGGTGCCCTTAATTATAACCGTATGCGCGGGCAAATTAACACCCCAAGCTAAAGTTGCCGTGGAAACCAAAACCTGAATATGACGATCAGCAAATAGATCTTCTACTAAAGTACGATCAACCCTCGACATCCCAGCATGATGTATAGCAAAGCCATAAGGCAAAAGTTCCTTCAATTCATTATTTTTCACTTGTTCAGCTTCAGTTCTCAAAACTTCCATACTGGCCGATCCTTCGCGAAGAAAACTCCCCAACGTATCTTTCTCCAAACACATATCACGTACAGCTCGAGCCGTTTTTCCAGTTTCTTTGCGAGAATGAACAAACACTAATACTTGATTACGGCCTGCATGCTCCATGGTTTTTTCATAAACAATTTCATTCATTACCTGGAATCTTTTAAGAGCTTTCTTTTCGGTAACACCAATATATTGCTGTTCCAATGCAACAGGACGATAACTATTATCGAAATAGAATAATCCCTTGTCTGGCTTTACTCGCAAAAATGTAGAAACATCTTGATAGTTGGGCAAAGTAGCAGACAAACCAACTAGTCGCACATCCTCTTGGGTCACTTCTATGTTGCGAATGGTACGAGCAACTAAAGCCTCCAAAACTGGTCCTCTTTCATCGTGCAACAAATGAATTTCATCGATAATAACAAGACGCACCAAAGAAGTAAATGTTTTCTCACCACCTTTACGCGTAATGATATCCCATTTTTCAGGAGTGCAAACAATAACTTGAGTAGCGGCTATTTGTTCTCTAGTCAGTTGGTGATCTCCAGTTAATTCCGAAACAGTAAGATTGTAGCAAGCTAGCCTTCTACCAAAATTACCTACCATTTCTTGTACCAAGGACTTCATTGGGGCGACATAAATAATTTTAAAGTCATCAGCATTAATGGTACCATCTTCATTAATATGTTTGCCTATTTCTCGCATCATACACAATAAAGCCACATTAGTTTTGCCAGCACCAGTAGGAGCACATAGAAGCATATTTTCATCTGATTCCAAGGCTGTGCGCCACAATCTAGATTGAATACGATTTAATGATTTGAAACCATCAAATACTGGTTGAACATATTTGGGTAATTTTTCAATAGACTGAAGTTCTTCTTTATCTTCAAATGGCACTTGCTTTAATGCCGGCACGTGAACCTCCTCATAACCTTTACGTTGCTTACGGAATGAGCCATCGGGCAATTGACACCTTTTGTTTGCCATAAAGTGAGAACCCTGGGTAAAAGACAATTCATCCAATTCAATCACTTGTCTTTGTCCAGGTACTTGTCCAGCCATTCCCTGACTACCGTCATCCATTTGCGATTTATCCATTTTACTTGTGCGAGAACTATTTCCATAACCTTCGTCATCTTCTGTTTTGCCCGTATCCAATTGTACAAGAATTTTAGACAGCTTGCCATCATTACGCATTTTTTCACGTATACGTTGTCTTTCACTGTCGGTCTGAGCAGAAGCAAGCATTGTACAATACAATATCATTTGGCGGTTAAGTTTCAACTGTTTAATGAAATCAAAACAATCATATCCCAGCAACAATACCAATTGATTTTCACAATCTCTTTCGTCTGATGCGTCCTTAAGAATACGCAAGACGTCTGCAGATTTGCTTTGTGAAACCATTGCATCCTTGTAGTATTTACTAAGACACCGCTGCAGCCAATACGCATCAATGTCGAGCGGATGCAATCCTCGTTCTTTTTTAACATTTACTGATTCTTCAGCGAGTAGCTAAAAATGTTAAAAAGGTGCTTATGATTTGCAGGTATGGAATAATATGGAGTATATAAAATAATTGATTAGGCGTGAGCACGCCGTAATATATATACATATACATATATATATATATATATATATATATATATATATATATATATATATATATATATATGTATATATATATATCGTCACATTAAAGACCAAACAACCTATCAGCAAATTTTTCAAAATTTAGTTTTTTATTTAATATTATTCCCTATATCATAAAGCATATGTATGCAAAATTTTAAACTTCTAATATTAGAAATAACCAAGCTATTACCAAATTACCAAATACCCTATCAGCAAGTGTACAATTTTCTGAAACCAAATAACCTATCAGCACTCACGCTAAAGAAATCAGAGTAATCATTTATTTGATTTTTTTTTTAAACACAGTTACTTTTGATTTGTTGTTGTTTGTGTTTTATTACATTTTATTTATTATTAGAAGTGAAAAGAACATAAAAAAAGTGTTAAAACGCAATAAAATGTATTCCATAAATGAAAATAATCTTGAGGCAGATATGCAAGTTCCTAAAAAAGTCAACAAAAAAGAAGAAAGAAAGAAAAATCGTATGAACGGTAAAGAATATGAAGGTTTTTCAAAAGGCAAAATCGTTTGCAGGAAGCCAAGAGAAATGAAACCTGGGTGCACATCAAAATGTTGTGAAAAGGCTTCAAATCGACATTGTTCTATTTTTTCTGAAAAATTACGTGAAGAAATATTTCAACGTTTTTGGCAGATGTCATGGGACCAGAAAAAACTTTACGTAACCAGTACTGTTGACGTTTTCGCCAAAAAGAGGACTTATGTGGAAAATTCTCGACGCTCAAATTCAAAAGCGTTCTTTTTATACAACAAAACAAAGCGCTATCAATCGTTCTGAAAGGTTAAAAATCTCCAAAAAGAAATGGCAACATTTACAAGATTTAAAAACTTTGCTTCCGGCAGACTGCCATTACTTTTTTGATAACATACCTTTTGAATAATTTTTTGCGGTATCTTTATTTAATGAAATGTTTTCTTTTTATTTAATTTAATTAATTTAACTTTTTATTTAGTTATTAACATTGCAATAAATAAAAAAGTAGATTTTTTTGTAAAACCAGCTATAATTTTATTTAAAAATCAAAAACATTAGGAAAATTAAAAAAATTCTATATTAAAAGGCCGTGACGTACTAAATAAAGAGGAAAATAAATCATCAAAAATCATGATAAAAGTTTAATTTTGTTGCATAGTGTAATTTAAGCAAACATTAAGCACTTTTTGTTTAAACAAGTAAGAGAAACTATAAGTATTATTATTTAATGTAAATAATAATCATGTGTTCAAAGGAATGCCTAATTATTCATACTAATTAGTATTGCTGATAGGTTGTTTGGTTTCAGGTTTTTACAATTCCAAATTACCTAAGCGCCATATCATAAGCTGTGTTTAGAAAAATAAAGCTTTCTCAACCGATATATACTTCTGGTTTCATTTTAATCATAATATATAATTTTCGGTTCAATATTGCAAATAGTTCCAATTTTATAACGTTTTTTCTCTCTCCTGTAAACTTTTGAAAACTGCTGATAGGTTGTTTGGTCTTTAAGGTGACGATATATATATATATATATATATATATATATATATATACATATATATATATATATATATATATATATATATATATATATATATATATATATATATGCTTTTAAATGCAACAACTAGCAAACAGTGCGGTAGGAGATCTCTAATGCATCCAAGTCAAGTTGAAACTGAAGGTTGTTATATTTTTCGATGTGATTTATGTATATAATAAATAGGAGTTCTCCTAATATTGAGCCTTGCGGAAGTTCAAAGTCAGTTTGTATGGGATGTAATTTTACATTATTTACCTTTGTAATTTGCATTTGTTTCTTTAAATATGCGTGAAACCACTTTAATTCGAAATGGTAAACTTTTTAGAAAGAAGGTGAATCTATTTTTTTGAACAGCACTGTATATATATGTATGTATATATATGTACATATATATATATATATATATATATATATATATATATATATATATATATATATATATATATATATATATATATATATATATATATATATATATATATATATGCTTTTAAATGCAGCAATTAGCAAACAGTGCGGTAGTAGATCTCTAATGCATCCAAGTCAAGTTGAAACTGAAGTTTCGAGTGATGTTAATGGTGAAAATGGTGCTTCTTACATATATCCTTCGTAAAATTTATTATTTTTATGTAGTAAGTATTTTCACGAACATTATATTGCTATATCAAATTGAATTAAGATTCATAGGCTAATTGTTCGAAATTTGTTTTTAAATCTCAAAAAGACATGATAAATATTCCAAGGCACAAAGGAAAGTAGAAAAAAATAATAATAATAATCAAACGGTAACACGGGTATTAAAACAATAACATGTTAACATCAGGTTGATACAGTTCTCAGATTCTTTTTCACAATACAATTTGTGTAAATAGGAAATGTTATCACATTCAACTAAGCCACCTAATAAGTGGTGATAAACACAATACACATGAGCACTGATGATGAAAGTGTTGCGGCTTTCGAAAACAGCTGCTCTGCTCTGTAAGTTGAATAAAACTGATGTTGACTTTCCTTTGTGCCTTGGAATATTTATCATGTCTTTCTGAGATTTAAAAACAAATATCGAACAATTAGCCTATGAATTTTAATTCAATTTATTATTTTTATTTATTTTTATATAACATTATAGTTAAAATTAAAATTTTTTCGATGGTAAATAATCAATATTTCAATAATTTTTCAAACTTTAATGAATATATCAATTGCTTGAATTTTAATTATTTAAATATTATCAGTTTTAATATTAGGAGCGTTTCATCTATTGATGAGTTCAACAATTTTATATCAATCTTATCTCAATTTTCAAAACTTCCTGATAGAAAAGCCCTACAAGAAACATGGTTTAAGAATGACTTAACTCAAATACATATATACAATTCCCGGATTTACTTTAACACATTAATGTAGAGATGATGTATACGGCGGTAAATCAATATATATAAACAAAGAAATTGCTTTTACTGTTAAAATTTGTAAAAATGAAAATTTTGTTGAAATTTTAGCTATAACCTTGCTAAATTTCAAGGTTAAATCAAAGTCTTTACAAATTGTTTCATACTATCGTTCATAAAAGTGCAGTGTATCAGTATTTTTTGATTTTCTTGATAATTAATTATATTAAATCAAAGCCTTTACAAATTGTTTCATACTATCGTTCATAAAAGTGCAGTGTATCAGTATTTTTTGATTTTCTTGATAATTAATTATATGAATTAGCTCAAAATCCATTAATAATAGTAGGCGACTCGAATATAGATCTTTTCAAAAGTGGTTCGAGCACTGACTTAAAATCTATTTGTCGTAATTATGATTGTAACAATGCTGACACCTTAATAACAAGACCTGGAAGTAAAACTTGTATAGATCATATATTTAGTAATTTATCCGATACGCTTATGGCAGTATCACTGGAATGTGACCTTTCCGATCATAATAGTTTATCTTGTAGTAAATTCAAAAGTAATTTTAAATGTAAAGAAAACATCATGATCTCTAAAACTTATTGTGACTATAGAAAGGCTAATGAATATTTACAAAGAACATTGCCAATTGATTTCTCATCAACTAATGTATCAGTATTGACAAATTCTCTTATATCTACAGTTGAATTAGCTGTTAATCAATCTACTATGATAATAAATGTTAAAAAACCGTTAAACTTTGAAATAACCCCATGGATTAACAATAATCTTCAAAAGTTAATTCTATATAAACATAAACTATTAAAGAAAAGGCCTAGATAAAAAAATAAAGAAAAATATAATAAGAAAAGTGATGAAATTAGCAGTTAAATAATGTAAGGACAACTACTATGTGGAAAACTTAAGTAAAATTGGAAATGATACTAAAAAATGTTGGAAATTTATAAATAACACACTAGAACGAAAGAAAATGTTGTCAAACTTAATGATCTGCGAGGTGTAAATATATCAGATGATCAGACTAAAGCAGACTTATTGAACAATTATTTCATTTCAGTCGTAAAAGAACTTAAACAAAAAATTAATATTTTGTCAAGTGATTCAATTAACTCGTTGAGAACGCTTAATGTTTCATGTCATCGATACATCTTAAATGAGATTAACGAAAATGATATAAGAAACATTATTTTCAATATGGAATCAAATAAAAAACCCGGTTTTGATAATATATCTATAAAATTTGTGAAAGAATGTCTTACAATACTTTTACCTAATTTAGTTGACATATATAATAAAATTATTAATACCAAATGAAATTTATTTGTTGGTGGTTAAGCAATGTCTATATGCATTTCATTGGTGCTTTACCAAATCGTCAGTAGACTTTAACCACAGTTTTGAAATGTTAAAAACCTCTTATCTTATGCATATACTTCCGAAAACCATCTGAGAATTCACAACTTGTAAATTACAAATTATTTTCAAAAATAACAACAGAACAAGAATAGTAGGCCTTGAAACTCATACAAAACTAAACCAACAAATAAAGTATATTTGATATGAATCTATTTTATTTTTCTACACCTTTAGACAATCAGAAATCCATTGGATAACAAGAAAAGTATTTATAAGGCAAAATGAAAAATAAAATCTAAATCAAACTGTTATGAAATTTTTTATTTGACACATTGTTGTCACAATACTATTATATATAAATGAAATTTATTTGTTGGTGGTTAAGCAATGTCTATATGCATTTCATTGGTGCTTTACCAAATCGTCAGTAGACTTTAACCACAGTTTTGAAAAGTTAAAAACCTCTTATCTTATGCATATATGTACTTCCGAAAACCATCTGAGAATTCACAACTTGTAAATTACAAATTATTTTCAAAAATAACAACAGAACAAGAATAGTAGGCCTTGAAACTCATACAAAACTAAACCAACAACGAAAGTATATTCGATATGAATCTATTTTATTTTTCTACACAATACACATGAGCACTGATGATGAAAGGGTTGCGTCTTTCGAAAACAGCTGTTCTGCTCTGCTGTGTAAGTTGAATAAAACTGATGTTGACTTTCCTTTGTGCCTTGGAATATTTATCATGTCTTTCTGAGATTTAAAAGCAAATTTCGAACAATTAGCCAATGAATCTTAATTCAATTTAATATAGCAATATAAATGTTCGTTAAAATTCTTACTACATACAAATTTAAGCTATGGCTTGAGCTACCAATAACAAAATTTTGGAAAAACGTTCACATGTACTTAAGTATAAAATTCAAACCAAAAAAGATTGACTTAAGTATGATGGAACAAAAAATTCAGAAAAATGGGACATGAAAAAAAAAATAATAATCAAACGGTAACACGGGTATTATAACAATAACATGTTAACATCAGGTTGATACAGTTCTCGTATTATTTTTCACAATAAAATTTGTGTAAATAGGAGCTGTTATCAAATTCAACTAAGCCACCTAATAAGTGGTGTATATACATATATATATATATATATATATATATATATATATATATATATATATATGTATATATACATATATAATATATATATATATATATATATATATATATATATGTATATATATATATATGTATATATATATATATATATGTATATATATATATATATATATATATATATATATATATATATTCGCTTATAGTGTTTGCTGGGATCAAGTCGTGTTTTTTGTCAGCTCCAATAAATCACCTGTAAAGTCTGTACTCAAAGTGTAAATACCTGCATAAATCGTTAGATCGTGCGAAGCGGCTTATAAGTATCAAGTTGCGCTGTTGTTTTCCTCCACAAAAAAGTGATTTTATAAGTTAATTGAAATTTAATTTCTTTTATTATTTCACTGGAAGTTTGGTTGTTTGGGCTTGTTGCATAAAATTACTCAAAGCAAGACGAACTAAATAGATAGATAATATAAAAGCAAATATCTACAGCTGTTTCATTCTATCATAATACTGGCAATACTGCACGACAGTTGAATTATCACTGCTTATTCACTGCAATACCCTTCGTTGTTAATTGTAAACTGCATTACAATTTATCACTACCCAGTGAGCAAAAGTAATTGCATCGGATTATTTATAAAAACTAAAAATTATATACATATATTTGATTGTTTCATCGTTAATTCCCAAGATGGCATGCTTAAAAAAGGGATGTACTTTAGAAGGATCGGATGATAGAATGATAATCTGTTATGTCACGGTTCATACCATTTTAAGTGCGTTGGTATTTCTGGTTTAGTGGGCGAGTCAATAGCTAAAAACAAAACCGTTCATTGGCGTTGTAATAGTTGCCAGAAAGTCAGTGTTGAATTTTTTAAATTCTTCCAGAGCACTAAAAACAATTTCCTGCAAATCCAGAACAACCTTGGCCATTTAACTGAACAAATTAATGAATATGGAAAACTTTTTAGTGACTTTAAAACTTTAGATAGTTTACAATCACCATCCACAATTCGCCGCAAAAGCCCCAGGTTGTTGAATAAAGATAACAATACGATTAATGACGGATCCAGTTTAACAAAAAATTCGCCTCCTAGAACAACTATGCCTAATGCCTCAGATAATGTTGGTAACATTATTCATGTCAACGATATAAATAATGCTCTGAGCTACTCATCAACGGCCGTGCCTCTAAATAATGCTTCAAAATCTCTAAGCCCCGCTCAATTAAGTAATTTTGATGTCTCAACTCCAGTCCCTTTAACCTCAATAGCGAGCTCGTCTACAGTTCTTAATCAAAATATAACTGATACGTCAACAGCCCCAAGGGAGTTGCGTACGATTCCTCCGAAAAAAACCATATTTGCTACACGTTTCGCATCGGATACAAAGCTGAAATGGTATATTCAAAGGAAATTTGAAAATTGCTCACCACAGGATATTCTCGTTTTTAAAATAAACTCTAGAAATAGAGCATCATTCAAAATAATTGTACCGGAGGTACTGTTTCAGCAAATTGTTAGTCAAGAGTTTTGGCCTAAGAATGCGTTAGTACGTGAATTCATTTATAAAGATGATAATAATGCTCGCTTGCCTAATTTAGTGCATCCCAACCCAAAAAACTAATATCTATTTTATACCAAAATGTCAGAGGTATTAATTCAAAATTGTCATCGATTTACCGAAACAGCTTTGGATATGACAACGATATTATAGCATTCACTGAAACCTGGCTTAGTGGTAAAATTAATAATACCGAAATTATGTGTTCCAGATAACAAATTTTCAGAAAAGATAGCGAAAGTTGTCAAACAGCCAATAATATTGTAAAAAAAATCGGGTGGTGTTGTTTTAATTGCTGTCTCAACTATGTTTTCGTCGGAAGAAATTATACTGCATGATTTTTTGCACATTGAGTTTATATGCGTATTAGTGAAAATACATAAACAGCTTATGTATATTATTTGCTTGTATATTCCTCCTAACTCGCAATATTCTATCTATGAGGATTACCTAAAAGCTATAAATGTTATTGCAGATAAAGTAAATTCAAATGATATTATACTTGTGCTGGGAGATTTTAATATGCCAAATGTGTCCTCGAAATCTGTGCCTGATTGTAATTATTTGTCACCTCTTCAATCTTCGGAATTATCGCAGTATTTCATTAACAGTTTACTGGAGTGCTGCCTTTTTCAAATCAACTGCATCACAAATACTTCTGATAAATTGTTAGACCTTGTATTTGTTAATGAACCGTCAGACTTTTCGATATCGCAGCATCCCCCGCTTTCAAATCCTGAGGATAGTTATCATCCTACGATTGAATTAACTTATATCTACCAACCTCATCGACGGTCAACTACATCTCAGCAAAATAAAATTTTTCGTTTTAAGTCAACAAATTACATTAAACTTCAACGTGAACTCTCTCAAATCGACTGGTCAAATGAATTATCTTATGGCAATGATTTAGACAAAAGTATCGAAAAATTTTACCAGATACTACACAAATGCTTCCTATCTTCAATACCTAGAGTACTACCTGCCCCCTGCCATGGTCCACCTTGGAACACTAAACAACTTTCAAGACTTAAAAACCGCAAGAGTAAACTATTTAAAAAGTACAAGCAAAATGCATCTCAACTAAATTATTCCATGTACTCCTCAGCAAGATCTGCATATACCATTGCTAATCAACTGGCTTATAGTGCTTATTTAAACAGGATAAAAAGTAACCTAAAAAATGATCCCAAATCTTTTTATAAGTTTGTCAACTCGAAGAGGCGTGTGTCAGATTTCCCTTCTGTTATGAAGTTTAAAGATTATGAGCCGTCAGATGATAAAGTTATAAGTAATATGTTTGCTGAATTTTTTGCATCAACCTATTCTTCGTCTACGTTTAGCAATATAGAGCAGTATTCTTACCATATCCCTGAATCAGTGAATTTTAATGTACCCCGTATTGAGCAGCAAACTGTTTTGACTTATATGAAAAATCTAAAACTTTCGTATGATCCCGGTCCTGATGGTATTCCTAGTAGTATTTTAAAATACTGTCCTCATTTACTAAGCACTCCATTGACCTATTTATTCAACAAATCACTCAAATTGAGTTACTTTCCTCCAATTTGGAAGAAATCGTTCATCATTCCGCTATTCAAATCTGGATCTAAAGCTGATATATCCAATTATAGAGGTATAGCTAAACTGAACGCTATACCAAAGTTGTTTGAGCAACTCTTATGCGATACATTGTCTTATCAAGCAACGTCTATCCTTTCTTCTGCGCAGCATGGTTTCTGTAAAGGTCGATCAACTATTACGAATCTCTTAGAATCAACAACCTTAGTTAACGATGGATTTGTCACTGGCAAACAAACAGATGTCATCTATTTTGATTTTAGTAAGGCCTTTGATAAGGTGAATCACAACTTACTTATTCATAAGCTTGATCGAATTGGATTTGGAACGTCTCTAATAAAATGGATCGAATCTTATTTGAAGAACAGAATGCAGTGTGTCAAGTTCCGCAATATGCTCTCTACTGATATAAATGTTATATCAGGTGTGCCTCAGGGTAGTCATCTCGGCCCACTTTTATTTACTTTATTTATTAATGATCTTCCATCCGTTGTTGAAAACTCAAATATACTAATGTATGCAGATGACGTAAAGTTATTCTTATCGCTTGATTCTATTGATCAACAGTTGCGTCTCCAAGCTGACATTGTACACTTAACCGCTTGGTGCGCTAATAATTTAATGGACCTAAATGTGAAAAAGTGCAAATATATGATTTTCTCAAGATCAACACCAATCAATGGACTCTATAATATGAATAATGCTGTTCTTGACCTAGTGGATTCATTTAATGACTTGGGAGTTATTTTAGATAAAAAATTGGACTTCAGGTGCCATATAACCTCGACGATTAACAAAGCTACTGGTGTTCTGGGTTTTATTAAACGCTGGGCTAAGGAGTTCTCTGACCCTTATACAACCAAGATGTTATTTACTACTTTAGTTCGCCCAATACTTGAATACGGATCTGTTGTATGGGACCCACAATATCTTTCACATTCAAATAAAATAGAGTCAGTACAAGTGCAATTCTTATTATTTTGTCTTCGTGGTCTTCCTTGGAACTCTAATATAAGATTACCATCTTACGAGAGACGCCTAGGACTTATTAAGCTTCCAACCTTAAGGAGCCGTCGACAAATGCTAAATGTTACCTTTCTGCTGAAATTAATAAACGGCTGCGTCACATCTCAATTTTTCCTGAGCAAAATAAACTTGAATATACCCAATCGTCCAACAAGGTATTATAGCTTCTTGAGAATTAAGTTTTACACTACAAACTATAGTAACTTCGATCCCTTTCGGAGAATTTGCAGTGATTTTAATAGTCTTTACCCTTGTATCGATTTCAACAAAAGTATTGATGTCGTAAAAAATGATATAATTTTACATCTTAACTCATTACAAAATTGATTATAAATAAATGGTTAATTTGTTAAATCGACATTTGTTAAAGCCATATTTGTTGTTTTTGCTGTAATTTGTCTTGTTACTATTAAAACAAAGCTTTATAGATTCCATTTATATATGTATGTAATTATCATTTCTGAAACATTGTTATATTTTAATTGTATCAGTCTGTAAGGATTAACCCATAGAGTAAATAAATAAATAAAAAAAACAAATAAATAAAAAAAAATAAAAAAAAAAATATATATATGTATATATATATATATATATATATATATATATGTATATATATACATATATATATATATATATATATATATATACATATATATATATATATACATATATATATACATATATATATATATATATATATATACATATATGTATATATATGTATATATGTATATATATACATATATATATATATATATATATATATATATATATATATATGTGTATATATATTTATATAATTATTATTAACTCCCTTCATAAATGTTCTCCGTAACAAAAAAGTATGTTATAAAAAATTTTAGGTAGATTGCATCAGGGGAAGGCGTGCCGCATCCACCCACAAATTGTAGAAATTTTATAAATTGTTATAAAATAACCATTAATGTATTTTAAAGATTCACTAAACTTATAAAAAAGGAATAAGTAGTTTAATTTAGTTTTTACCAACTTTTTTATTACACTTTAATATTCATACAAAATTATTTATTTTTTGAATTTCATTTCGTACTTAAATATATTAATTTAAGTTATTTCATATGCTTAATAAAACGGATTTGTTTGCATTTGGATATTGTTTCCTATAATCAGCTACAATTTGCATTATGAACTGTTTCTCCTCTTCATCACGCGACAAAACTTGATTGTATTCTTCCATAAGCTTTACAGCCCTTTCTGCAGTAGCATTGACAACTTTCAATTTACCAACCATTTCCAAGCCAATTTTATGCGATTTATCGTTTTCCCATTCCCTAGGATCTTTCTTCAAACAATCCGTTGGGATACAATATCGGTTGAAAAAATTTAAAGTTTTTTGCGACATAAAATCTTCAATATTTTTATTAACGTACTGATCTATGTAATGAGGAAGAATTGTAATTTGTTTGTTGTCATCTTCATGTGCTTGATCTAGCGCTGCAACCATGAGTCGTTTTGACTTGTTTGAAATTTGAGTATCATAAAATGAAAGCGCTACTATTTCTGGCGATAGATACCATAGATTGCAAAATTTTCGATTTAACTCCCGACTTAAATTTTCATCAACTAAATTGTAAAGATATAAACTTTTTAGCAATTTCAAATCTTGGTTAGGAGCTTCTGCGGCAATGGCAGCTTTGATCCAAACTTTTAAATATATTTTTATAATAAAAACACATATATCTCTAATTTCATTCAACTCACAGTCAGCCGAAATGAACTGGTTCCGAAATAAGTAAATTTTTAAACTTACTTACCGTGGTTGCATATCTTTTAAACTCTTTAATGTAAACTCTTGTATCCCCAATAACATTTTTCACATGTATGTAAGTCTTCAACTCCAGACTTAAAATTACTTTTGTCTATTTTAGTCCAGGCATCTCTAAATCTATGAAATATTTTGACACTAGGACCCGAAGATGTTGATATTTTTGCATCAAATACACTCCGTAAAAGTATTTCAAATATGTGATGACGACATGGATAATACAGAAGATCTTTGTTTAGTGTTTGTTCTAAAAGCACACATGCGCCTTGTATTCGTCCTGTGTTTGATGCGGTGGTATCGCAGCACAGGGCTTCCACTTTTTCATCGAGATCCCATTCTTTGAGTAAGTTTAAGACAGCCGTTGCTTGCTGTCTTCCCGTACCTGAAGTTATCGCTGGGATGCCGAGTAGCTGATCTGTTCCATCAAAAGATACAACTACAGGCAGACGATCGACGTGTTCACTACCCATCAATGATGGCAACATTTTACCATCCCAGTGAACAGTCACCGCCTTAATTTCTTTGTTTTTAAATGTTTCGCGGATTCTTTTTCCGGCATCAAATCGAAACTTTGTACGCGATCGGCGAATTGAAGTGCAATTTATAATTAAATCGCTAACGTTATGTTGCAATGCTTGCGCAGTTGCTATAAGGATTCGAACGGCGTCACGGTCACTTACTTTACACCTATCTAATACTGACACAAGCTTTGGTGTGATAAAATTATGTCTACCTCGTTTTTTTCTTGAAGTACTAGGACCTACTTCATATGCTGACTCTGGAATTTGTTGCACTTCACAATCTTCAATATTCTCTTCATCACGGCTTCACATTGATCTATAAAATTTTATAAGCAATATTGCAGAATAATATAATAGATTCAAACTGAGGACTTGCAAGTGAAGACATGACTGAAATCGCACTACACCTTCAATATTTACCTTGCAATACGACTGTATGTTTCTCGTGGAAACGTTGTTTTTTCTCTTCCCTAAGCGATTTTGCCTTTTTTTTCGCCAAGTTGCAGTCACAACCTATCATTGCACCAGGTCTTCCCTGTTTTCTTTGATTTGTTAAAAAAAAGCTTATCTTCTGCCAGAGTGATAATATCCAATGCATCGGCATGTGCGACATCAAACAAATCATCAAATTTATTTACGAAGTCTTTCGCGTTTTTCCTGGAGTAATGTCCGGCGTTTCGAACTTTTTTGCAAGTTTCTCCATTCTAAATACAAACCTTCAATTTTTGAGACACATTTGTCAAAGCTCTAAGTGGTATTCGTGCTTTGTTCCATAAAACTTCTACCTCTTTC
This sequence comes from Linnaemya tessellans, assembly GCA_951800035.1. Classification (NCBI taxonomy): domain Eukaryota; kingdom Metazoa; phylum Arthropoda; class Insecta; order Diptera; family Tachinidae; genus Linnaemya; species Linnaemya tessellans. Next base: position 75,178,099 of record OX637535.1, read on the forward strand.
ACTACAAGGGAAGCACTAGCGCGCAAGTCTAGTTTTACTTTTCGCATATTGTAAAATAAAACTTGACCATTTGAAGGCAATTTGGCACCGATTATTTGGCAGACATCATAGCCGAGAAGGTACAACTGCTCCTGTCGTCTTGTGTTCATATTTATTTTTGATATTATTTTACAAAATTGATTGTTTTATCGCTTTATTTCTTTTACTAACACTTATTTTTTCACTTGTATATGTACTTACGCTCATTCGATACAAATATTATTTAATTGAAGTGCGTTTGCTTTTATTCGGGAATTCACAGTTTTGTTTAGCAATTGAAGCCATACTACACAACTGGGCGTTATTGAACTTCAAAAGATGCCGGACTTAACTGACCACATATTTTTCAGTTGTTGTCTGAGCTCACAAACGATATATGTATTACATTTGCTGTTAAAATCGCGATATTCTTAAAATCATAATATATATTTTTAAAGTATTGCTAAACATTTTTCCTCATTATTATTAATTTGTAAACGGAAAAAGATTCAGGTCGAATAAATTAATTATAGTTTATATCAAATTTACCAGTGTTTTATTAAATGACCCGCAAATTAACATCTTAACTTATTTCATATGAATTTAGCATATATAGCCAACTTGTGGGGCGGATGCGGCAACCCTTCCTGTATTACAATCTGCTTATAATTTTACACAATGCATTTTTTTAATACGTAGAACATTTTTGGGTGGAGTTACGATCTAATCTGTTAAAAAAAAATTGTCTCATACATATAAGGTGCACCCTAATACATATATATATATATATATATATATATATATATATATATATATGTATATATATATATATATATATATGTATATACATATATATATATATATATATATATATATATAAATATATATATATATATATATACATATATATACATATATATATATATATATATATATATATATATATATGTATATACATATATATATATATATATATATATATATATATGTATATACATATATATATATATATATATATATATATATATATGTATATACATATATATATATATATATATATATATATATATATATATATGTATATATATATATATATATATATATATATATATATGTATATATATATACATATATATACAGTGGAGGCTCGAAAAAGTTAAGTAGTTTGTTTTTGGGGTGATAAACTTTTCCGAAATCTTAACTTTTCCGTAGTATGAAAACTGCATATGGTTATATGTACTATATATTTACTCATTGTTTATTTATTTTAAAATTAGGATTATACATATATACATATTTATATGTACAAATATACTTAATTTTTTTAATATGAAAAACAGTAGATATGCATATATTACTACACATTTCGATTATTTGTTATTTGTTGCGGTAAAGTAATCAGTAGCTTTATTTTGATGGAGCTTTTTATTTGAATGCCATTTTATGATATCGGATCGTAGTTCGAGAAGCTGTGAAATATGTTTGTCGGAGGACTTGACATTGTACTCATTCCATTTGATCAGAGTATTTACTGCGCATATTGCCTCATTATATGATACGAACTCTGGAGCTTCGGTCACATTGTCATCCTCTTGATCTGTGCCTGTGTCCGTTTCATTCTCATCAAGGTTATCGACATTCCACGTAATAGTCTCATCACATGAGAGAATACAATCAGGTGCAAGTGTCGTCAATAACAGTTAAAGATTGTATATAAAATTTGCAAAAATTATAACGGTAACTGCTATAAGCACTTATTTTATTTTTGTTGCGCATGTATTTCTCACTGTATTTATAAATATGAATTGAGGATTGAAATATAAGAAGTTAAAATGATCTTAGAAACAGAAAAAAAAATAAAAAAAATTGTCTCTAAAAAGTTGAGAAGCACTTAACTTTTTAGCATCACGTGTGGTAAATAAAAGCTGCTTAACTTTTCCATATACTTAACTTTTCTATGACTTAACTATTTCGAGCCTCCACTGTATATATATATATATATATATATATATATATATATATGTATATATATATATATATATATATATATATATATATGTATATATATATATATATATATATATATATATATATATATATGTATATATATATATATATATATGTATATATTTATATGTATATATATATATATATATATATATATATGTATATATATATATATATATATATATATGTATATATATATATATATATATATATGTATATATATATATATATATATATATGTATATATATATATATATATATGTATATATATATATATATATATATATGTATATATATATATATGTATATATATATATATATATATATATATATGTATATATATATATATGTATGTATATATATATATATATATATATATATATGTATATATATATATATATGTATATATATATATATATATATATATATGTATATATATATATATATATATATGTATATATATATATATATATATATATATATATATATTAGAGTGACCGCAACTTATATGGGGCAAAAAATCAATGTCGGAATCTTGTTCGTCTTAACCCCACAAAACGAATCCCCTTTCCAGATATTGAGATAGCCAAAATTTAAGCCCGATTAAACGACGGTAACACGTGCCGCTCGTCGCTCAAAATTTGAAAGCAAACGAATTTTTTGGCCAAAAAGTTGACGTATTGAGCCATAACTCGAGAACGGTAAATTATAAAAACACGCACGATATCACAAAAGATAGCTTATTTTGTTCTTCAAAATTTATGTTATGAACAAAATTGTTGTAACTCTGAGTCAAACCGAGTTACGTCAGCCTTTAGCTCCGAAAACGTGACCTGGTGCCACCAGGAGCATACTTCATATATTATGTTATTATGTGATAAATTTTTAATTTTAATTAATTTATTTAATTTAGACTCTGAAATGGCATCCACATCAGGTGTACAAAGCCGGACCAAGGATAAAATATTTCTTGTTGGCTTTCCCATTTACCAGATCACAGGGTGTAAACTACCCTCAAATCGACAAGTTTTGTGTGTTTTATTTTATAATTTACGTACTGTAAAATTAACTCTAAGAGAATCAGCAAAACTTTCTATACGAGAGGTGTTAATTTTTTGGCAGAAAGCTCGAATCCCGGCAATATCAAAGCTTGAAAAACTTCACGTCGAGTGGAGAATTCTTCAAAAAGACAGGAAGAAAGCATCGGAAACGATCAAAAACAAATTTAAACAGTTTGTTGAAAAGTTAGACGATCTTTGTGATATTGCTCATCAGTCCGTTTTTGATTTGTAAAAGCGCATTAACCGAATGCAGCGACATTCGGTTCTAATTTTTCTTTTTAAAAGATTCATTGAGCTGAAAACTCGATCTACTTCAGCATTGGGATATGGGTAAAGATAAAAGTTTAATAGCAAAATTTTGTATTGTCTGGTGCCACCGAATGAAAAAAAAGCACCAAAACTAGCACTAAAAACCAAAAAGCACCAAAGCCAAAATTTTTCGTGTAATAAATTTTAAAAATCACTGAAAACAGTGCTAAAAGCACTCACTGAGTTGACAACGCTGACGGCGATAGTACATGTTTGCCGCCGTTACTTATATATGATGCACGACTAAAAAACGGATAAAAAAGTATTCATACTTAATGTCTGTACATTAAATCACATTTTTATAACATAAAAAAAATTAAAAGAGAACTAAATCGCAAAAACTAAATATATACAAGTGAAAAATTTTCCTCGTTTAACTTACGTAGCTGGCAGCCACTGAACGTTTTTCCGTATGCTGCCGCAAAAAAAAATTTATTCAGCTCATATCAAGGCAGCATCTGTTTTAGTTTATACATACAAATTCATTTGGATATTCTTGTGCAACAGAAGACAAATTTAATAATTTTAAATAGAAATAGAGTTTTTTCGACTTTTTGGCATTTTCAAACAACTTTATTACATTTATCTTAATTATTTTTTGCTTTGATATCATCTAATTAGAAGTGTGTTGTTTTCTTATCAGCTGATCGATGTTTGAAATAGCACAATAAGTTATGACGGGTTGTTCACACTAGTCATATTTTTCGTGCTATTATTTTATGACTTATGACTGTATGTCTACGGTGTGAATCCCCCAATTATATATATATATATATATATATATTTTATATATATATATATATATATATATATATTTTATATATATATATATATATATATATATATATATATGTATATATATATATATATATATATATATATATATATGTATATATATATATATATATATACATATATATATATATATATATATATATATATATATATATATACATATATATATATATATATATATATATACATATATATATATATATATATATATATATAAATGAAATTTATTTGTTGGTGGTTAAGCAATGTCTATATGCATTTCATTGGTGCTTTACCAAATCGTCAGTAGACTTTAACCACAGTTTTGAAAAGTTAAAAACCTCTTATCTTATGCATATACTTCCGAAAACCATCTATATATATATATATATATATATATATATATATGTATATATATATATATGTATATATATATATATATATATATACATATATATATATATATATATATATATATATATATATATATATATATAGTGGAGGCTCGAAATAGTTAAGTCATAGAAAAGTTAAGTATATGGAAAAGTTAAGCATCTTTTATTTACCACACGTGACGCTAAAAAGTTAAGTGCTTCGCAACTTTTTAGAGACAATTTTTTTTATTTTGTTTTTCTGATTCTAAGATCATTTTAACTTCTTATATTTCAATCCTCAATTCATATTTATAAATACAGTGAGACATACAAGCGCAACAAAAATAAAATAAGTGCGTATAGCAGTTACCGTTATAATTTTTGCAAATACCATATAATGATGCAATATGCGCAGTTAATACTCTGATCAAATGGAATGAGTACAATGCCAAGTCCTCCGACAAACATATTTCACAGCTTCTCGAACTACGATCCGATATCGTAAAATGGCATTCAAATAAATAGCTCCATCAAAATAAACCTACTGATTACTTTACCGCAACAAATAACAAATAATCGAAATGTGTAGTAATATATGCATATCTTCTAACTGTTTTTCATATTAAAAAAAATGATATATATGTACATAAAAATGTGTATATAAAGGGTGTTTTTATAAGAGCTTGCTGATTTGAAATTTAAATAAAGTACATGCCAAATTATGAAATGGCCAAAAAAAATTTTTTATTTGGTAGGTAATTTCTTGTCATTTAACATTTAAATATAATTTTAAATATAATTTCGGGCAAATGGCCATTCTGGAGGTCCAATTTTCAAGGATTTGAGGGCGTATTTCAGCAATGACAAATTGAATACTGGTTTCCAAAGCGTCAATCGTTGCTGGTTTATCCACGTAAACCAATGATTTCAGGTATCCCCACAAAAAATAATCGAGTGGCGTCAAATCACTCTAACGCGGAGGCCAATTCACCGGCCCATTTCTCGAAATAATGTTGTCGTTGAAATGTTCTTTCAATAAGTCCATTTTTTCGCCCGCAGTATGACAAGAGGCACCATCCTGTTGAAACCACATTTCGTTTACATCCATATCTTGAAGTTTTGGCACCAAAAATTCATTGATCATGATTCTGTATCGATTTCCATTCACGGTAACGCGTCGTCCTTCCTCATTTTTAAAGAAATAAGGACCGATGATTCCACCAGCCCATAGACCGCACCAAACAGTACATTTATCGGGATGCATTGGTAATTCTTGAACAGCGTGTGGATTATCTTTGCTCTAAATACGGCAATTTTGCTTGTTGACATATCCATTCAACCAAAAATGCGCCTCATAACTGAAGAGAATTTTGCGGTAAAAAAGCGGATAAACATTTTTAATTGAACACTGTTTTTTAAAATAAATTTCCACGATTTGGAAGCGTTGTTCTGGAGTTAACCTGTTCATGATGATTTGCCAAACAATACTGAGTAGAAAAGTCACTTTAAACTGTCAAAACAGCTGTCAGACAACAGAGTGATTCGTATAAAAAAAGAACTTCATAAAAAACACCCTTTACATATGTATGTATAATCCTAATTTTAAAATAAATAAACAATGAGTAAATATATAGTACATATAACCATATGCAGTTTTCATACTACGGAAAAGTTAAGATTTCGGAAAAGTTTATCACCCCAAAAACAAACTACTTAACTTTTTCGAGCCTCCACTGTATATATATATATTTATATATATATATATATATATATATATGTGTGTGTGTATGTGTGTATATGTGTATGTATATATGTGTATGTGTATATATATGTGTATGTAGGTGTATGTATGTATATCTGTATGTACACATATACATATATATATATATATATATATATATATATATATTTTTTTTTTTTTTTTGACGTAATGATAGCAACTATCAATAGTGGCCCCATGACAACTTCACTAGCACCACCCTGGGACAGCTTTAGCATTTCATCAGGGTGGGTAGTATTATCAGTATTATTCCTACGTCCTCCTTAGTTCCTAGGTAAGGTTCGGAACTGATGCGCATATTTAATCGTCAGTTGCTAACGAATCCTAAGACGTACTAACTCTCCTACAAATCTGTGCTAATCTGCGGAGTTCTATTAGAACAAGCTGTACAAAACTACACACGCTGGTCCAATTCAATAAGGATTCCAGCATTGTCGGAATAATATTCTCCGGGCTGATTGTGCGCCCCAAACCTTCCTCTAAATACGACCTCAAGTTGCAGAATCGTGAGCAGACAAAGACGACATGCTCAGCATCCTCAACCACATTCCCACCACAATGTGGACAGAACGGAGAGTCGTCGTGCTTAAAACGAAATAGATATGACGTAAAGCAACCATGTCCAGACAAGAACTGTGTTAAGTAATAGTTCAGATCACCATGTTTCCTAGTCAGCCACAGTCTGATGTCGGGTATTAATGTATAAGTCCATCTTCCCTTTTCAGTGGTTGACCACCGTTCTTGCCACTTTTGCATACATAAGTCAGAGTTATACTTATTCATGATTTCTAAATCGATAGGGATCATACCCGCAATGATAAAAGCCGCCTCGTCCGACACTGTCCGGAATGCACTACATACTCTTAAAGCAGCTAGCCTATATACAGGGGATACCAGCCCCACATATGTGGAATATCTAAGTGAGTCTGACCATACCGGGTGTGCATATAGGATAATGCTCCTTACTACTCCAGCGAGCAGTCTCCTCTGCAAATACTTTGGCCCTCTCGTGTTTGGCATAGTCCGAGATAGCGCCAAAGAGGTCTCTGATGCTTTGGATGCTATATATCGCAAGTGCTCGCGAAAAGATAGCCGTGTGTCATCATCACGCCCAGATATTTCAGAAATGCCATTGATTCTATGGAACAGCAATGCAATGGTTTGTGCCTCCAGCAATGCCTTAGCCTCACACACCAGCACTATATCGTCACGATCTTTACTCTCTCAGGTAAACTCAACCCCATCATACATTACGTTCCACAACAATGGTCCAAGTATCGATCCTTGGGGAACACCACCACTAATCCTACGTTTCCTTATACCCGCATCTGTACTATAGATCAATTCCCTATTCCGGAAATAATCCTGCACTATCCCTATCAGATATTCTGGGATGTCCAATCGAGTTAGAGCATCAACAATATGCACCCAGCTCGCTGTGTTGAACGCGTTCTTCACATCCAGCGTCACAACTACACAGTACTCCTTTGTGGCATTTTTCCAACTCCTGCCATAGATAGTTCGTGCAGCAGTTTCTACTACCATATTTATAGCATCCACTGTTGACCTCACCCTCCTGAAACCAAATTGGTTGTCTGATAGACCATGTCTGTCTTCAACGCAATTCCCAAGTCTTCTGCAGATCACACCCTCTAGCAACTTCCCACATGTATCTATCATACACAGTGGCCGATAAGATGAGGGACCATCCAGGGGTTTATGGGCTTTTGGTATTAATACCAACTTCTGCCGCTTCCATCTTGTTGGAAAAATTCCCTTACTTAAGCATGCATTCACCATTCTTAAGAACTGCTCGGGACAAAGCCTGACGGCCTCATGTAATCCTATATTTGGAATACAGTCGAGGCCCGATGCCTTTTTGTCTCTAAACGTAGAGACAACGTCCTCAATCTCAGTTATTCTAACCGAGGGAAAATTTAATGTCCCAATTGGAGGGTTTTGCTCCCTAGGTGGTGCAACCTGCTGAGGACAGAGATGGTCTACAATTTCCTCCAGGATTGGCCTCTCACTCGGTTGCAACGGGGTCAGGCATTTAAGTTTTTTGGTGACCAGCTTATATGCGAGACCCCAAGGATTATCATCCACCTCATCACAGATATTACGAAAACACTGCCGCTTGCTTCTACGAATTGCATCCTTTAGAACCCTCCTCCTATTCCTGTAATTCTGTTGGTATACGCTATTCTCTTACCTACCTCGAGTTCTTGTATACTGCCTTCTGGCACGTATACACTCCGCCTTCAAGCCGGCAATATCATTATTCCACCAATAAACCGGTGGCCCCTTTCCGGATCTTTTCCGCCTCACCATAGATGCATCGCACGACCGCGTGATATGGTTTACCAATTGTTCTCCCATATCCTCAGCTGAACCATTTAATTCCATACCTTCCATACAAATGGCAAAAGTATCCTTATCAAAGGTATTCACTTTTCATCCCGATAAACTTTGTGCACGGGGAGTCACATGCCGTATATCATCCTGTATATCCATAATAATGGCACTGTGATCGCTGTGAGTATAAACATCAGATACTCTCCAGTTTACACGGTTTATAATGGTATCGCTGGCAAACGTAATATCAATAATTGATCCACCATTTCCTCCTCTAAATGTTTCCTCATCTCCAGAATTCAAGAGCACAACATTCAGCGCAGAAAGGGCCTCTAATAGTTGTCTATAATAACACGAAAGTCATCAATAGAATACCTATGTGGAACATAACAGCTGTACAAACAGATGCCGGAAACAGTGGCCCGCGTGTACCCACATTGCGGTGATAACCTTTCCGTACGATTTGCCTAAGCAACTCCTGTGCTGCTTGGCAATGATTGAGATTTAGCTGTAATATGCGCATCCTGATTATTAAGTAGTGTTTAACCCTTAAGCTTTTGTAGCGCCCTCTTGTAGTACGGGCAAACTACGCATCCGGTGACATGGTCACCATTAGAACTTCCACCCTCTCTACAGAGCATGCACGAAGATCTGTTGGAACATGTTGCAATCTTGTGGCCAGCTTCCCCACAACGCAAGCAATTTCCGGATAGATCCTGGCCGCTACATTTCGTCGCCCTATGTCCAAAATCGAGACAGTTGTAGCACCTCTTCGGTGCTATCTTTCCCCGTATTCGACACACGACCCAGCCGATGCGTATCTTGGACATCTCTAGAAGACGTCTAGCTAGAGGAGCACTCAGGCCAATCGTGGCAGTTTGTGTTCCTCCATACGCTCTCCTCGGTGATCTAATTGCAGTCAACTTCAGTACCTTAAAATCGTCGGATTTACTAAATATAGCGTTATAGATGTCCTCCTTGGAAGTCACCTCGTCTATGTCCCTAATTTCAATCCTGACCTCTTGGGATAGTGCCCGTACTTCGGCAGTTTCACCCAGTACCGCTTCAACCTCCGATCTAAACACACCTATGTTCTGGTGAGCGGGTTTTGTGAGCTCCAGTAGCAGCTCACCCCTCTCGGTCTTCCGAATGCCCTTCACATTCTCCCCCAGATTGCTAAGTTTAGGGTCTCTCAGCATAGGAAGCGTTCCCACATGGTTTAATAACCAGGGCATCCGAACGTGACCCCTGCTTACTCCTAATCCTATTTCTATTCACTTCCCTGGGACGGAGCTTTATCCACCCAGGTTCCTTAGTGCGTGGGTTCGGCAAAGCAGCACCATTCGCTGCCTCCGATCCCACAGAGCTACCTTCACTACTCCTGATAGCATCTACTGCATCCTTCCTCTTCTTCTTAGCCCTATTCTCCTTCGGCCCAAGAGTACTTTCATCTCTTCTACGCTTCGGAGTCATACCTGCAGGGACAAGGGGAGATGGTCTTACCATAACCCCTCTCTGCGTCTGCTTATTGCAGTGCACCTTGCAATTGCTAGCAGTTCCACAGCTCAGCTCATCTGCCACCTGCATATACAATGCCTGTATTTCTCGAGACATCGATACTATATCCTTGTGGACATTCGATCTTGTCTTGAGAAAGTCTAATAGCTTTGCTATCCTCTCTCCTAGTTTCTCAACCTTGCCTTTCGGTTCCTGACAACCACCAGCTGTGGTGCCAACACCTCCCCTATGCGTCGTGTTCACCGCCGTAGGGGGCGATCTCGCAATCACCGGCCTCTTTAGGAATGGATTCTCAATTTCACCATTTCCTGAGCTTTCCGCTCTCGCTTCTAAATTAATTCTATTGTTGTTCTTCATTTTCATTTGATTGGGTCCAAATTCGCAGCCGCTATCACCGTTGGTTGTGCAGTCACGTTTAGATCCCATGGGTGTCTTTGCAAGCAGTGAGGTCCATGCAAGGGTTGACGAAGAGGCCTTATGGATCAATCCGCCAGAGCCAGATCCGTGCTAACCGGGAATCAACATCCGGACCTACACCACCAACTTAATGATGACGAACTTCAAACGTACTTTGAGACTTGCCAAGTTTTAATAGGACGGAGGCAGTTGTGGCATTAGCCTGAGAGCCATTTCTGTACAAATTCACTCATACATACTTAAGTCCCAGAATACCACATCTACCAGCCCAGGGTTCTGCCATTTCAAATCGTTCTCCCAGAAATGCCATAATTAAGACCGTACTGGACTTGGTCTTACTGCCAGGGACTTCAAAGCCCCATCTCAGTGTGCCAAATAGAGGGCCACACTGAATAACAGGTCTTCTTTGTTCAAGCCCTCCAACCCGTTATAATAACTCAGGACCGCGGGGTCGTTTCTCCCCGTTATCCGTACAAATATCCTTATGGATTTTATATACGAATATCCTTGCATATTATATATATATATATATATATATATATATATACATATATATATATATATATATATATATATATATATATATATATATACATATATATATATATATATATATATATATACATATATATATATATATATATATATATATATATATATATATATATATATATGTATGTGTGTGTTCGTATGTATGTATATACATATGTATGTATGTACGTATGCATATGGGTATGTGCATTTGTATATATACATATGTATGTTCCTTTATGTTTTATAAAAAAAAAAAGTTAATTATATGCGCCTAAATTTCTACCATAAGTTCTACATATATAAAAAATAACTTTTTTATAAAATTTTTATTATAATTTGTTAATGTTGAAAAATTGTATTTTACTATAAATTGTTAATGTTGAAAGATTGTATTTTGCTATAAATTGTTAATGTTGAAAAATTTATTTATGTTATTGTATTTGAAAAACAAATATTTTATATAATTTTTCATGCCATGCTTCAAAAACTTTTTTTTAGAAAATTTTAATAATTTTTATTTCCAGAAGATGTTAACAAGCTGTTAACGAAATATCGAATAAAAATTATAAGAAATAATATATTATAAAAAACGACCACAAGCTTGATTAATATTACAATAAACTGATAAGGTCAATAAAAATAAATCAACATATATAAATATATATATATATATATATATATATATATATGTATATATATATATATATATATATATATATATATATACCATTTCTAAATCTCTTATAGTAAGAAGCATATCCAAAAAAGTAACTGCACTATAACTGCACTTTGTTTACTGATCTCTTATAAATATAATCCCGTTACATTTCAAAATTTGCAAGCGTCACTTTAGAAATGGTAAACTTTTTGGAGAGAAGGTGAATCTATTTTTTTGAACAGTACTGTATATACATATGTATATAAATGTATATGTATATATATGTGTATATATATATATATATATATATATATATATATATATATATATATATAGTAGTTTTCCGATTTCACGAACATTCGATTTAGTGAATATCTATTAAAAATGAACTTGTTATTTATGTACTTAGTTATATTGAGTCAAATATGTTTTGAGTTTTAAATTATGTATTTTAAAACATGTGAAAATTTATATACACTACTTCAATATAAATCTTTGAAACAATTATACACATTTATGTATAAGTCTTATATATTAATAAACAAATATTTCAATAGGTTATGGGCCTCTTGTCTCGCGTTTAAGATTCGTATGTTAATAAAAGACAAAATATTTGTGAAATTGTATTGAAAGTTACTAAACTGAAATGGCATCAAGCTCAATAAGTTTTCCGTTCGAAAAATTACGTGGTCGTGAAAATTTCTATGTTTGGCGGTGACGTGCGCAGTCATGTTTAGTAATCAAAAATTGTTGGAAAGTCGTTGAAAAGGGTGTTTTAGTTCCTCAAGATGCAGAAGTCAATGAGCGAGCTATGGCTGAAATAACTCTAATGATAGAACCGAGCAATTTTGAGCACATCGCTACAGCAAAAACAGCTATGGAAGCCTGGAATTTCCTTGTTGCTGCATATGAAGATACAGGTTTGACAAGAAAAGTTGAGCTGTTAAAACAGCTTGTACAACTTAAGCTCGGAGATTTTGAATGTATGCAAGATTATGTAAATTCTATAGTAATGACATCTCTAAAAGTTAGAAATGCTGGTCTTAAAATTGATGATGAATTAACCGCATCTCTTATGCTAGCTGGTCTACCTGATGAGTTTCGAGCTTTGGTTATGGCTGTGGAAAATTCAAAAACCAAGTTAACTGTAGATTCAATAAAAAATGTGTTAATTCAAGATGCAAAATTCAACAATAAATGTAGTAACAATGCATTAGTTTCAAAAAATGATTTAAAGAATAAAAAATTCAAATGCCATTCGTGTAATCAAGTTGGTCATTTTAGTAAAAACTGTCCTAATAAGAACAAAAATGCTAAATATCAGAATGATAAAAGTAAAAGTTTTAAAAATAACAGTGCTATTTGCTTCATTATTCTCAAATCGTAAAAATTCTGAAGAATGGTATGTAGACTCCGGCGCAACTTCACACATGTCAAATAATGGAAATTTATTATCAAATAAAATAGAAGATAATAATAAAGAAAATATTGTGGCAAATAATAACAAAATGCCTGTATTATGCGTTGGTGATTTGCAAATGTTATTAAAAACTGAAAAAGGAACATGTGATGCTGTTGTTAATAACGTCGAATATATACCGAATTTATGTACAAACTTACTTTCAGTTCGCCAATTAACCAAAAACGGAAATAAAGTTGTAGGCCATGTGATGGAAATCGCTTATCGCATGAAATAAAGCGTTCTCGATTTGAAGTCACAAAATTGGTGTGCTGGAGGTCGCAATCGCTCAAAATCGTTCAAAAGAAATTGGCGTTTTTCAAGTCGCATGTGATTTGAAAATCGTGCGATTCACATAATAGGCTGATAGGAAAAGCATCAATTGAAAATGATTTATATCGTCTAGACTGTTGTGCTTCAAAATCAAAGAAAAAAATTTTGATTGCTAAGGAGAATTCAGCTTTGTGGCATCGGCGTTTGGGACATATTTGTAACGCAAATTTAATGAAAGTAAAACAATCATGTTATGGTATCAACTGTGATGTTGAAATAAATCATAAATATATAACATGTATAAAAGGAAAACAAACCAGGAAACCATTCAAAGATGCTGGCAGTCGTGCTTCAGTGTTGCTTGAACTTATTCATTCTGACGTGATTGGTCCTTTTACTCAGAAATCGTTTTCGGGTAACAGGTACTTATTAACATTTCTCGATGACTATTCACGTAAAGTGTTTGTAGTTCCAATCAAAAGAAAATCTGATGTTTTTAATGAATTTCTAAAATTTAAAAATTTAGTGGAAAATCAATGCTCTAGAAAAATTAAAATTTGAAGAACAGATAATGGTACTGAATATGTCAATAATAATTTTACAAATCTTCTTCAACAAAGTGGCATTATTCATCAAAAAACTTGTCCTTGCACCCCCGAACAGAATGGAGTAGCGGAACGTATGAACAGAACATTAGTTGAAAGAATGAGGTGTATGCTATATTATGTTGGATTACATGAACAATTTTGGGCTGAAACATCAGTTACTGCATCTTATTTAATTAATCGTGTTCCATGTCATTCCATGTCAAAAAAGAAGCCTTCCTTACAACATTTAAAGGTATTTGGGTGCAAAGCTATGGTTCATATTCCTAAAGAGAAACGAACAAAGTTGGAAAAGAAATTAGTTGATTGTATTATGGTGGGATATACCTTAGATTCAAAAGCATATCGGCTATTTAATCCATTTAGTAAAGAAGTCATTACAAGCAGAGATGTGGTGTTCTTAGAAAATGAAAAAATGGAAATATGTGAAAAATGGAATTTATATTTTCCAATACTAGTAGACGAAAGTCAAAATATACAATTGGATTCTGAAGAAAATGTATTGGTACGTAATATTCCTGAATTTGAGTCCGAATCTACCTTAATTCACGAACCGGTTTTGGAATTCCCTGATCAAAATAACAACGAACAAAACAAAAATCGTAAAAGACTCAGAGAAGATGATCCTGAAAATCGTCGTTCTGAAAGAATAGCTAAAAAATGTAAATGTAGTTATAATTTCTGTGCTACAGAATTCGTATCTGATGATCCATCCACTTTAAAAGAAGCAATGTCGTCAATAAACGCTGGAGATTGGTCAAAAGCTATGGACGATGAATATAATTCTTTAATCGAAAATAAAACTTGGGTTTTGACAGATTTACCTTACAATAAGAAAGCAATATCATGCAAATGGATATTTAAGACGAAAATAAATTCTGATGGTTGTGTTATTAAAAGAAAGGCAAGATTAGTGGCTAAAGGATACAGTCAAAAGAAGGAATCGACTATAATGAAACTGTAGCTCCAGTAGTAAGGTACGAATCTATCAGGTATTTAATTGCATTAGCTGTTAAGCATGACTTAATTATTCATCAAATGGATGCTGTAACCGCGTTTCTTAATGTCACACTTAAAGAAGAGATTTACATGAAACAACCAGAAGGTATGGATGATGGTACTGGAAAAGTATGTAAACTTGAAAAGTCTATATATGAACTAAAACAAGCAAGTCTAGTTTGGAATGAAACTCTTAACAAGGTACTCCTAGATTTGGATGTTAAGAGAAGTGAAGTCGACCAATGTATATACTATCAAGTAAATCATCAAAAGATTTTATTTATTGCAATATACGTAGATGACGTATTAATATTTTCAAGTGATGTACATGTTATCAACGAAACTAAAAAGAAGTTAATGAAGCATTTCAAAATGAAAGATATGGGTGAAGCTGCACCAATATTGGGAATTCAAATACATCGTGAAAAAAATTCGATAAGGTTGGATCAATAACAACATGCTGAGACGTTTTAATATGGATGATTGTAATCCTGTTAATACGCCTGTTGATTGTAGTAAAAAAATATCTGCTGAAATGAGCCCAATAACTGACGAAGATAAACAACAAATGGAAAATGTTCCACACATGCAAGCTATCGGTTGTTTATTGTTTCCATCTCAAGTAACTCGTCCCGATATTTGTTACATTGTTAACGTTTTAAGCAGATATGGTGGGAATCCAGGTAAGGGACATTGGGTAGCAATCAAGCGAGTATTGCGATATCTCAAGGGCTCTATTAATAAATGTCTGGTGTACTCAAAAGGAACTGATATGTTAACTGGATACTGCGATGCGGAGTGGGCTAGTGGTATTGACAAAAGACGTTCAACTACAGGCTACTTATTTACTTTTCAATCTGAAGCAATATCATGGTGTACAAAACAACAAAAAACCATTGTTTTGTCAACAACTGAAGCGGAATTTATGTCCATGGTTGCAGCTATACAAGAATCCATTTGGTTGAGAAGATAATGAAATTTCTCCGGACCGGAATCATGCTATGATTATGCATTGTGATAATAAAAGTGCAATACATGTTGCTCTTAATAATGCATATTCATCACGTACAAAACATATCAATGTAAAGGTAAAGTTTGTTCGTGAATGTTTTGAAAATAATTTAATCAGTTTAAAATATCTGCCTACGAATAATATGTTGGCGGATTTGTTGACGAAAGGAATTCCTTTTCCAAAATTTAAAACACAAATGGACAAGTTTGGCCTGAAATAATTTTGTTTAGTATTTTGCAATTAATATTAAAAAAAATAATAATAATAATTCAATTGCATATATAAATAACATATTCAGGGAAGGTATTAAAAATGAACTTGTTATTTATGTACTTAGTTATATTGAGTCAAATATATTTTGAGTTTGAAATTATGTATTTTAAAACATGTGAAAATATAAATCTTTGAAACAATTATACACATTTATGTATAAGTCTTATATATTAATAAACAAATATTTCAATACATCGCATTTAACGAACACCCTAATTTGTTCTACTGAGTACCTTATATAACGAACAAAAATTTTATTTTGTACGCGGTATAACGAACATAAATATGTAAAATTAAATAAAAGACATACAGCAGTATTCACAAAAAATAAAGTAAACTTGATCAACACTTTAAAATAAATTTTCTATGAAATGTTTACTTTAAAGCACACTTGAAGTACACATTAATTTTTGTGAATACAGCAGATAATTGCTACTAAAAAAATAACTAAGAAAGAATGCAAATAAAAATGTACCGTTAGTTTTCTTCCTTTGATGGTTTTGTTTGATATTATATGAGAGTCAGTGAGGCAAAACACACTGGATGAATTTTTAGTCCGCTTAATTTTTGTTTCAAAACACATTGGATTAATTCATCTGGCATAAAATTGTATACGTATACACAGCTTTGTGTGTGTTAGTATTTTTTTGTTTATTTGATGTTTGTCATTCGTTCGCTGTACACATACATTATGAAACAAACTTAGCGCAAATATGGCTGGAATAAGTGATGAAAAATTTGCAATAATCTTAGGAGGAATTTCTAGTGCCTGTAACTTTGAAGCTGCAGCATTACTTCTAGAAGATAAGAAGGCAAAGAAAAGAAGCGAATACATTTGAGAAAATGTATTCCGGTTGAAGAAAAATTTTCTGCAACTTTAAGATTTTTAACTACAGGAGAAACTTTTAAGGAAATTGCCAAAAATAGAAAATTGTCTGCACCCTATTTAAGATCAGCTATGATTGCAATAACCATGTTTTTCAATGCAAAAAGGACATTTAGAAATGTAATAAAAATTGTATTCACTAATTATAAACAATTGCATATACTTTAGGCATGGCCCTCTAACTAGCATATATTGATGTTTTTTAAACAATAAAATATGTTGTGGGTGCTGTTGGCTGAAGTAGTAGAACACGAGACTATGAAGCGGAGGGTCGTGAGTTCGAGCCCGCGCTGAGTCATGAAATATTGTGTTGAATTCTTCTGATCAGCATTAGTGCGTGGTTGTGTTAGTTGTTGCCAGCCTGTTTCAATGATGAAGGCATAGTCACTGGTCACTGAACATAATTGGCGGCGACTGACACTATCATGTACTAAAAAGCAGAGTAACAGCACCCACCTTCGTCGGCCCTGTAGCAAAAATTAGCCGGCGAAGTAAAAGGTTGAAATAGCTACAAAAAAACTGTCTATCTTCTCATCTTTCCTCATCTGTCCCCTTAATACTATCCCCTCGTTTTCAGTTCCGGCGCAATGCATTGCATATGTAGGGGTCATCCCCTAAGTGCTGGTCCTACTCTTAAAAAAAAAAAAGATAAAAAGATTTTCATTTCTGCACACTCCATTTGGTGATGATATTATTAATATTGTATTGGTGATTATAACTTTTATTGTATTGAGAAAATAAGACTTAATATAGGAGTTTGAAGAAAGAAAAAATTAATAGTCAAAAAATAAAAAAGGACACATCAATTAAAAAAGGACACCTTCATTTTTTTTAATCTAAACGTGAAAAGTGAATTTTTAAAGGTACATTCATATAAGTTTATTTCGTCACCAGTAAAAGTTATTTAAGTAATTTCAATAAAATTTTGCTGAAATTTTCAGTAACCAAAAACTTTTACTAGTTACTAAAATTACTGCAAAAAATTTTATAAGTTTCTGAAATTACCGAAAAAACCCTTACTGACTCATTCATCAATTTTAATGGTTGTTGGCGCGACCAACCCCCTTTTGTTTTGAAGTTCATGTTTACACAAAGATGGACAACTAAAGACTAAAAAATGCTCTGTAAAAAACAAAACGCATAACCTGTGTTTTCATAAGTGTGTATGTATTACTTTTGTTCAGCTTGTGCGGGGTTGAAGCTGGTTAAAAAAGTATGCCAATCAAAAACTACCCTCTTCACCGAAAATGCCTACAAGGTGCCATGTTATTCCAGCATAATTCATCCAGTGTGTTTTGCCTCAGTCGTTTGAAAGGTATAGTCCGGTCAATTTAGACATTCGAAGTTACATAAAGTCTCAACAAGCTGAATTTCTGTGAAGTTGTTCAAAACATAATTATAAACAATGTCTAGAAGTTCCCCATCATTCCCCTGTAAGGAAAAATTTTAATTCGAGGTCAAAGGTCAAAAAATGAGTTTTTCGCGATTTTCAGCAAAACGGTAAGTTTTATCATAAAAGTACCTCAGACAAAAATTGTAGATCATAAAATTATCTATAAAAAATGTATCAATACTTTTTTTCTTACGAGCCACCGTTTCTGAGATATAACGATTCAAAAAGTTATAAAAGTCGTTATCGTCATAATATGCACACGTTTCCACGCCACCTATGAGGTAGTGTACTTAGCGCTTTTTTTTAACGTGGTTTCCCCAGTAGGCCTACTCCACGGGTCACTTATGATCCTGTTTAATGTAAAACTATTGCAAAATAACGGAAATTTTCAAAGATTGGGAAAGATAAAAGCGATGTTTATTTGGCTAGGTTTACCATTAAACTTATGTACTCTGAATTTGAGGGTATCATTGGTGGTATAAAGTAATTTTTACCGACTGACATTTAACAAATTTTTGCAATTGTTTTAATAATTTTTGTCGTATGTTTACATTTTTTGTGTGCACACATGTATGGTTTTTGCTCATATTTAGCAAGACGAATTAAAAAGGGGTGCCCTCGAGAGATCAGATTAGAACAAATTCGCTTCATATTTGCCCTGTTAATACATGGTAAAAAGGAACTTTACAAATTATTAAAAAACATCATTGAAACATATTAAAATATTAAAGCTTTTTAGCAAAAATGTGATCTAATATGAGTAATAAAACCTGGCATAAAGAAAAAGATTCATATTACAGAGTATATAGTTACGTAGATTGATTTTTTTAGGTTTCGTTACAATTTTTTTAAATTATTTCTCAATGCATTTTTGACATCACAAATATTTATTTTTTATACGAATTCCCTTGCGGCTCCCTGGTGTTGATGTGCCATGATATTTAGCTTAAATATGTTAGTGTTTGTTAACGTGTTAGGTAAATTTTTTTTAAAACAGTTAAACAATAATAACTCGATACCTCGCGTCTAGTAATATCTCTAGAAAATCAGTCGCAAAGCAGCTCTGAGTCAGTTAACATCAAGTCTCGTTGGCAATTATTTTTTAAGTGCAGCCACTGGTAAGGCCACTGGTCGTTTACTCTCTATCGAGAGGTTTCCGTCTCACTCGCACTAGTTAACTTCAACACTTCAGATAACTGTATACATTTAAACTTTTTCTCAGAAATTTGCCGTTTTTAAAAACGTCGCTACTTCTTATGTGAAGGCATAAGTCGTATACAGTATGCGAGAGTAACGGATAAAATACGGGTGCACCGATATTTTGGAAATTTACTTTGCAAATAAACATCATTAGAAAATTATTTCTTATCGAAATTAATTTCGATGCTGGGGCCAAATTACGGCATTCGACATCGATCGAAATTTGTATATAAATTGTATTGAAATTTCGTTTGGAATCGAATGCCGTAATTTGGCCCCTGGACAGTAAAAAACTTTCTCAAGTAACTTTATTGGAATTGGTTTTGTTCAAAAAGCTAAGAATTTTATCTAGTTTGACATTTTTCCACTTTCTACATAATATTTTATTTGCTTCTGTAGTTCTTTTATTCTTTTCTTCTCAAAATTATTAAATAATTTACACAATTCTTTCACTTCAAAAAATTAATTAAATTATTTATAAATTAAAGGAGACCCTCCAAAAAATGAAAGACTGAAACTAATCCACACAGAAATTTTTCACTAACACTTTTAAACATATGACTGACAATTGTTGAATTTTTGACAATATTTTGAATTTTACTTTTTGTTTATTTGTGGTGTTGTGATTTCAGAAAAGTAATCCTTTATATTTGTGTGGATAATTATGATATGTAAGTATATTATTGTTTAATGTTATACATAATCATAATAAAAGGTTATTTTTATAGGTTTATATTTGTAACCAAATATAGAGTTCAGTGATTAACCCAGCAACCAGATGAACAAATTAAACATTGTCCTGTAATGTGTTATGCTGGGAAACCATCGCATGGAAAATACAGAAGTAGAGGTAAGCTTAGATAATATTTGTTGTAGGTAAATATAATTTCATTAATATTGGTTGTTGTTTTTTTTCATTTTAGGCGTTATAATTCCTTGCAACAATAAGGAATGCGGGCCAAGCAAATATGAACGTATATCTATAGCTTAAATAGGATATGTAAGTATATTGTTTAAAGCTACAAATAAAACTTGTGTTAACAATGAATTGTTTTTACAGATATTGGTGGCTCCCAATATATTTCCCGGTCGGTGAATGAACTCATCGACGCATTTAGCACGCGGACGCACATAACACAAATCATAGAATAGCTAGTCTATAGCACAAATCCCAGATTCTATGTTTTGTGTAAAACAAAATATATTGTACCGAAAATCCAGATATGAGAGAAGCTCATATAATATTTATTCTAGCTAAAATTCATTTACTTAACATTGTTTGTTTCATTTTAGGCATTCTGATCCTCTTGCATCAAGAAAGAAATCAAGTAAAGAAGAAATACTTATAAAAACAATAAAAAATGTTAAGCTTAAGAATATTTACTTTTTATACCCTTCACAAAAAAATGAAAGGGTATAATATATAGGTTTGTCATTCCGTGTGTAATTTCTTCGATATCAATATAGGACCCCATAAAGTATATACCAATTTTGTTTATCCTAAATTATAAAATAGTTTTAGTTAGCAAAAAAAAAAACAACGTCATTTGCCTTTTTGGTTACTTTTATGTATAATAAAGTAGTTTTGTTTAAGAAAAGTTAAAATTTGTTAACCATTTTGGTTATTATATGTACTACAAAATATTGAATGTACCAAAAAAACTTTAATTTTCCCAACCCTGGAAGCGAAATTTTTGTTTTTTTTATCAGCGCAACGCTTAATGAGGTATAAAGTATTTTTTTTAAGAAAAATTTCAAATTTTTAACTATGTTGGTCACTTTCATGTACTATAAAATATTGTACTTGTCCAAGTCTGGATTCGAAATTTTATTTTCCAATTTGGTTCTTCCTAAAATATAAAATAGTTTTAGTTAGCAACAAAATAAAAAAACAACGTTACTTTTATGTATAAAAAAATCAATTTCCCCCTCCTGAAAGCAAAATTTGAATTAATTTTTTTTTTGACCAATGCAAATCTTCATGAGGTATAAAGAGGTTTTGTTAAAGAAAAACTTTAAATTTTTAGCAATTTTAGTTACTACATGTACTATAAAATACGGAATGGGCCGAAAAAAATTGTAATTTCCCATCCCTGGAAAATTTTTTTTTATTGTTTTAGTTTTTAACAGACCATTTAGGCTTTCCAAAGCACGAAATAGGTTTAATTTACAAACATTAAAAAAAAATATTTAGTTTTCGGTATTAATTTTGCGTCGAGAAATAGGCGTAAGCTTCCCAGCTCTGGATCCGTAATACGAATTTTTCTGAATTTCAATACCACTCTATTCTATAAGTTCATTTCCAATCCAACGGTCCAAGAACGAAGTGTCTAGCTCTTCTGGGGGTTTGGGAAACCCCCCAAGACAGACGTCACGTGCAGACAGACGGACATCGCTCAATCGTCATCGCTATTCATAAGGATCCAGAAAAAAAAATTACTTTATACCTCATTAAGCGTTGCGCTGATAAAAAAAAAATAAAATTTCGCTTCCAGGGTTGGGAAAATTAAAGTTTTTTTGGTACATTCAATATTTTGTAGTACATATAATAACCAAAATGGTTAACAAATTTTAACTTTTCTTAAACAAAACTACTTTATTATACATAAAAGTAACCAAAAAGGCAAATGACGTTGTTTTTTTTGCTAACTAAAACTATTTTATAATTTAGGATAAACAAAATTGGTATAAAAAATTAAAAGAAATCTAAGTTTCGATTCCAGGGTTGGACATGTGCAATATTTTATAGTTCATGAAGGTGACAAAAATGATTTAAAATTGTAATTTTTCTTAAATAACACTACTTTATAACTCATGAAGAGTTGCATTGGTAAAAAAAAACAAAAACAAAATTAAATTTCACTTCCAGGGTTGGGAAGTTGAAAGTTCTTTTGGTACATGGAATATATTGTAGTACATGAAAATGACTAGAATGATCGCAAATTTTAAGTTTTTCTTAAATAAAACGACTTTATACCTAATGAAGACTAGCATTGGTAAAAAAAATTAAAATTTCGCTTCCAGGGCTGGGAAATTAAATTTTTTTATGCATAAAAGTAACCAAAGAGGCAACTAACGTCGGTTTTTTACTAATTAAAACTATGTTTTCGTTCAGGAAAAACTAAATTGGTATCAAAAATTAAAAAAAATCAAAATTTAGATTCCAGAGTTGGATAACTGCAATATTTTGTAGTACATGAAAGTGACCAAAATGGTTACAAATATTAAGTTTTTCTTAAATAAAACTTTTTCATACCTCATTAAGAGTTGCATTGGTAAAAAAATTAAAATTGAATCTATTTTATTTTTCTACACCTTTATACAATCAGAAATCCATGGATAACAAGAATTGCATGGATAACAAGAAAAATTGTGAATTCTCAGATAAGAGGTTTTGAACTTTTCAAAACCGTGGTTAAAGTCTACTGATGATTTGGTAACGCACCAATGAAATGCATATAGACATTGCTTAACCACCAACAAATAAATTTCATTTATATATAATAGTACATATTGTGACAACAATGTGTCAAATAAAAATTTCATAACAGTTTGATTTAGATTTTATTTTTCATTTTGCCTTATAAATACTTTTCTTGTTATCCAATGGATTTCTGATTGTATTAAGGTGTAGAAAAATAAAATAGATTCATATCGAATATAATTTGTTTGTTGGTTTAGTTTTGTATGAGTTTCAAGGCCTACTATGCTTATTCTGTTGTGATTTTTTTAAATAGTTTGTAATTTACAAATTGTGAATTCTCAGATGGTTTTCAGAAGCATATGCATAAGATAAGAGGTTTTTAACTTTTCAAAACTGTGGTTGAAGTCTACTGATGATTTGGTAAAGCACCAATGAAATGCCTATAGACATTGATTAACCACCAACAAATAAATTTCATTTATTTTTAATTTTTTTGTCAAGTAAAACTATGTTACACCTCACTAAGAATTGCATTGGTAAAGAAATTAAAATTCGCTTCCAGAGTTGGAAAATCGAAATATTTTTGGTACATAAGATATTTTCCAGGCGCAAAAGTGGTACATTTAAGGCCACTGTTAAAAGAAAATGGTGTCAGAAACAAAGAACTCGTGTGTGAATAATCACTGAAACTTGCTCCCATTCCGTACTAAAAAAATTTTTATATTTTTATTTGTGTTACTTAAAAATTAGCCTAACTTTATTATAGGAATTTCAACATCAACAAGTTTATCTGAATAAATACTTTGTTCTTTCATAACTTTAAAATTTATGTTAAAACTCTATTGTAACAGGGTGCTTGGGCTGCTTCGACCAATAACAATATATATTACCAGCTATTGGTGTACCGTTGCAGTTTTCGAGTTTAAAAAGTAAAAAAAACAAGTAAAAGTGCTATATTCGGCTGTGCCGAATCTTAAATACCCTTCACAGATGTAATTCTTTTCGTTTAAATTTTTCGGCTAGGAAGCTATTTCTAATACCTCTGGACGTCTTTCAAAAATATTAAATATGTTTAATTTACGAACAAAAAGAAAAAATCCGTTTTATGTACTTCAAAAAGTTCTAATTGTCCAACCGTAGAATCGTCTTTTAGATTATTTTGGCTTTTAAAACCAATTTTTTCTTCCTGATATATAAAGTAGGTATAATTCATGATAAAAATCAAAAATAGCAAATTATATGGTTACTTTAATGAATCAGAAAATGTTGATTTTCCAACCCTGGAACCGAATTTTTAGTTTTTAAAATGTTTAATACCAATTTAATCCTTAGCGAAACATAAAATATGTTTAATTAACTAAAAAAACAAAAATTGGGAACTTCTATGGTTACTTTTATGTACCAAAAATTTTCGATTTTCCAACCCCGGAACTGAATTCTTAATTTAAAAATTTTTAATACCAATTTAATTCTTAGCGAAGTATAAAGTATGTTTAATTCACTGAAAAAAACCAAAATTGGGAATTTATGTGGGTACCAAATGTATGTACCAAAAATTTCGATTTTCCAACCCTGGAACCGAATTTTTAATTTCTTGATACTAATTTATTTTTTTCTGAAATATAAAATAGGTTTAATTCACTAAAAACACAAAATTTGAAATTTATGTGGGTACTTTTATGTACCAAATATATAACGATTTTCCAACTCTGGAAGCGAATTTTTATTTTTTACCAATGCAACTCTTCATGAGGTATAAAGTAGTATTATTTAAGAAAATTTTCAAATTTTTAACCATTTTTGTCACTTTCATGTACTATTAAATAATACACTTGTCCATCCCTGGATTCGAATTTTATTTTTTATTTTTGAATTTTTGTTCTTCCTAAATTATAAAACAGTTTTAGTTAGCAAAAATAAAACAACATCAGTTGCCTGTTTGATTACTTTCACGTATAAAAAAAATGCAATTTCCCACCACTGGAATCGAAATTTTAATTAAAAAATCTTTTTTTTGGCCAATGCGAATCTTCATGACGTATAAAGAGGTTTTGTTAAAGAAAAACTTAACAGTTTTAACAATTTTAGTCACTACATGTACTACAATATACGGAATAGGCCGTTTAGTTTTTAATAGACCATTGAGGCTTCCCGAAGCACGAAATAGGTTTAATTTACAAACATTAAAAAAAATAATTGATTTTTGGTATAAATTTTGCGTCGAGAAATAGGTGTAAGCTTCCCATACTTCTGATCTTTCTGAATTTCAATACCACTCTATTTAAGTTCATTTCCAATCCAACGGTCCAAGAACTAGCTCTTCGGGGGGGTTGGGAAATCCGATTTCACGTACAGACAGACGGACATCGCTCAATCGTCATCGCTATTCATAAGGATCCAGAATATATATACTTTATGGGGTCCCATGTTGATATCGAAGAAATTACACACGGAATGACAAACCTATATATACACTTTCACTTTTTTGTGAAGGGTATAATAATACAATTGCGACTATTTGTCAAAACTAATGGATTTAAAACTCACACAATTAATCAGGGCCCTATTTCATTAAGCTATAAGTTCACAATTATGCTATAAACACAACTGGGACGAATGACGAATTTTTCGTTGTGAATATTCGTCGTTGGAAATAAAACATATTTAAGTAAATAAAACTGCACACAATAGGTAGTACGTTGGATGAAATACGTCATGCACAACGAACTTTGTGATAGGTTTATTTCTATTTCTTACGCCGACGAACAAATCAGTATAAGGTGACCAGGTTTCATATACTCGAACTGGTTTTTTTGTGGAAAAAAACATAGTTGACTACTATATAGTATTGTAGCATGTAGCACAAACATTTTCAGTGAATACTAAAAATACATCCACCAATTCACAAAAAATATGTGTGGTGTCGTGGGACACCGGATAGGAACGAAGTTCCTTATTATAAAAATATTGATCCTTATTCTGTAACTATTTGTCAACGTAACGTCAAGACAATATCAAATATAAGGCATCTGAATATTCTTTTTCCTCTTATTATTCTTTAGTCCTTGGAGAATAGTCAGAGGCTGTTAGCAAGAATCAGTTGTTGCCCACAACCAGAATGTAGCTGCCCTATTTTTGATATTTCCTAGACGTGACGTTGACAAGTAGTTACGGAATAAGGCGGATTAATTTAAAGTTCTATTCGAGGTATAAAGAAAATAATTATTCGGGTATACATTTTTTATTATGATTTTTATTTTTTTTCACCAACGAAACTACAGAATCAATTTTGTTCCCAAACGAAATTGAATTCTGTCACTTCACGGCTGCGTATGATTAATATTTGTTTGTATAGAATCGTTATTACTCATACGTCTTAAACATTGAAACAAAAAATCTTACGTTACAGCAGGGGTTCTCAATGGGAGAAAATATTTAAGTATAATGTATTTGTGCATTTTTCATGTGTTATACCGCTGACAGACATAGGATTTCTATACCACATTAGTATTCTATACTACATGTGTGTCAACCTATACTACAATTAAACCACAAAATAAAGTGGTTTATATCTGGTTTCAATACTACGAAAATATACGTAGTATACTAATATATTAACCCATTTTAAAGCCTTTAGCTTTGTTCAATTGCATTGGGAATGAGTCATCGTCCAATTTCGCCACTTCTATTTTCGAGAAGTTCGACGCCTCAACCTAATTAAGAAAAATGTCCATGAATATGTATAGTTATAATGGATTTATAAACCATAAAGACTTACACGTGTCCAAAAACGCCTGTACTTCTTTTTTATTATTTTAGAATGAAAAAAGCATATTCTTCTTTTAAGGCGATTGTACATAATTAACGAATAGCGAAAACACAGTTTCTTTTTTCGCTTAAAATATGCAATTTTGTTGTTATTATTAACAATTATGCTAAAAAGTTTTTCTTTTTCCATTTTTTTTTATTACACGAAAATAAAAACAAAAATGTTAGTATATATACCACATGTCTGTCATGCCAAAGTAGTATCAAAAACCATAGTATTTATATCATGGTATACAAATCCTATGTCTGTCAGGGATATTAGTGACTGTTTTTTTAAACAACTTCGTACAAATAATGTAGCCAGACATGACGTAATTTCGACGACTTTTTATGCCAAAAATAATATGACATGAAATATTGAAATAAAGTTTTAATTAATATGTATTTCTTACATTTAATTAATACAGACGAAATTCCTTATAGTGAATAAATTATACACTCCACGCGATATTTATAAGGCCCAAAATATTTTTCATTTTTTTCCGAATTTATTAATGTACATTATGTTGGAATATTTTTACTTATATATTGCCATTTTATCTGACTTAAAAATATTGTGTTCCGTTGTTTCTGTTTAAAAATAACGTGATCTAAATATTGGGTGTTTTTTATTGAGGTATAGAACTTCGAATTGAAATAAAACACAAAAAAATCGTTTTAATGTCCATCAATTTGGCTTTATTGGAAGGATAATTTTATGCCATTAATGTTTAAATATGATTTCGGGCATGTGGCCGCCGCGGCTGGCTCGAATAAAGCCAATTCTACAGGTCCAATTTTCAACCACTTTTTCGAGCATATGGGGCTGTATGTTGGCAATAGCGCCACGAATGTTGGCTTCCAAGTCCCCTAACGTTTCTGGTTTGTTGGCGTAGACAAGCGACTTCATATATCCCCAAAGAAAATAATCCAATGGTGTCAAATCACACGATCTTGGTGGCCAATTGACAGGTCCATTCCGCGAAATTATGCGCTTATCGAATGTTTCCTTCAATAAATCGATTGTGACGTGCGCTGTGTGGCATGTAGCGCCGTCTTGTTGGAACCACAACTCATCCACATTCATGCCATCCAATTCGGGAACAAAATAGTCGGTTATCATGGCTCTATACCGGTCTCCATTAACGGTAACTGACTCTGCAGCATTATTTCGGAAGAAGTATGGCCCAATGACTCCACCAGTCCATAGAGCACACCAAACAGTCAGTTTTTGTGGATGTAATGGCGTCTCAAGGGTCTCATGTGGATTCTCTTCACTCCAAATGCGGCAATTTTGCTTGTTGACGTAGCCATTCAACCAAAAATGAGCCTCATCACTGAACAAAATTTTGCGATGAAAATCAGCATCGAGATCAATCTGTAGAATTGGCTTTATTCGAGCCAGCCGCGGCGGCCACATGCCCGAAATCATATTTAAACATTAATGGCATAAAATTATCCTTCCAATAAAGCCAAATTGATGGACATTAAAACGATTTTCTTGTGTTTTATTTCAATTCGAAGTTCTATACCTCAATAAAAAACACCCTGTATTAAATTTGAACGAAATATTTAAAAGTCTAAATCCAGGAAATTATAACAGAGGAGTAAAAAAATCTAAATATGTAAGTGGAATCAAAACATTTTGGTTCTTACTTTTAATTAAGAGAAAAGACATATATTATAAAAAAGACTTACAAATCAAAAAATTTGCTTTCAAGTGAATTCATCTATTAAAATGTTTGTAATTTTGAAAAAATTCTATATAAGGACTTTACTAGACGTTGAAACTCGTACTTCTAGCAATATAATTCGTAAAATATTAGTAATAGGTGATAGATACATTAGAGAAGCTAATTAAAAAATCTAAATAATAATAATCGGCAAAGTAACTTCTGAGATATAGAGTCTCGGAAAAAAGAAAATAAAAATAAAAAATTCAAAATATTTATAGGAATAAAAATATTTCTTATTTTACGAATACTTTCGCTTTTATACAATGAGTGAAATTGATTTTTGTTTTTATAGCCTATATTCTATTCAAAGTTTCGACCGAAATGCTTTCAAAGCCCATATAAAAAATATTTAGTCGGCATATGCGTGGAAAAATTTGGTAAACTAGTATCTACTCTGTTTTTACTCGTGAAAAACACGTGAAATTTTTCTGAAAACAATTTTGCTAAACATTTTTCGAAAATTCAAACAGAGTACCGGCCTTATCGCTGTGAGCCCTTGTATGTAGTATAATTTTTTGGCCTCCTAAGCGCACACAAAAATTTAATTTAATTGACTGTTAAAGTTCGACAAGGCAAGTCGTATGTGTTTTATAAAAAAAAACAACATTAATGCAATATTAGGTACTTTCCTCAATTTTATACACATAGAATTTAAAGTTAAAATTGGGAAATATTTTAATATTATTAATTTTGCTGCATAAAATAAGCTATGAGCTAATGAAAAATAAATAAATAGAATTTTCTAAAATATGATAAGAAAATTCGGAAATAAAACTGTAAATGGTGTAAAAATAATGAACCAACAATTTTAAAATACTCGCACAGCTAAGTAAATAATAACATTTCTTTCGATTTAAAAAAATGTTCCTCTGTAGAAAATTTTCATAAGGCTTATATTAAAAAATTCTATTATAGACAATACTATCTTCCAATGAAGATATAAAATATTATAAAACCATTTTTAGATCATACAAAATTACTAAGAAGCATAATATATATAAATTCATCCATCCAAGAATACAACAAATCGAACGATGGCAACGCGGGTTGAAAATTTAATCATGCATTTGTTGTTGTCTATGAATAAAATTTTTATTTTCTCTTCTCTCATTGATGTGAATTTCGTTACTGTTCGGGTTGCGTATGTGAATATGTGTAAAAAATCCGATTGGTACTCGTTTCCTGAGTGTAAGGGTTGAGTTGCCCTGCGTTACAGACGTTTTTTCCCGGTTAAACCTAGCACTCTGTTCGAAATTGTGGAAAATGTTGAGCAATATTAATTATTTCACTTGGAAAATATGACATATAAAGTGTGGTGTCTATGTTTGGTTTTTATTAATTTCTTTTATATATTTTAAATTAAGTTTATTTGTTGGTGGTCAAGCAATGTCAATATACATTTCATTGGTGCTTTACCAAATCATCAGTAGACTTTAACCACAGTTTTGATTGTATAAAGGTGTAGAAAAATAAAATAGATTCATATCGAATATAATTTATTTGTTGGTTTAGTTTTGTATGAGTTTCAAGGCCTACTATGCTTATTCTGTTGTGATTTTTGAAAATAGTTTGTAATTTACAAATTGTGCATTCTCAGATGGTTTTCGGAAGTATATGCATAAGATAAGAGGTTTTTGGCTTTTCAAAACTGTGGTTAAAGTCTACTGATGATTTGGTAAAGCACCAATGAAATGCATATAGACATTGCTTGACCACCAACAAATAAATTTCATTTAAAATAGTATTGTCACAACAATATGTCAAATAAAAATTTCATAACAGTTTCTTTTATATATTTATGAACCTGTCAAAATTCCGTATGAAATAAAGAACATTTGCTTTATTTCACAGCTTTGTTGAAATGTTGCCAGACACATTTCATGTTTTTCCACGAGAAAACACAGTACAGTAAAAATTCGATAATCCGGATAATTGATTGCAGATTCCAATCCAGATTAGCGAATTATCCGGATTACTACGCATGTATGTATGTATTTATTAAGGCCAATACCCTTTCACTCGTACCTTTACTAAATTCTTCAACAGTTTTTACTTTATCAAAAACAGGATTTATCGGGATTTCGGGATTTTTTGGGATTCGGAAAATAACAGATGCATTAATTTAATATATATATATATATATATATATATATATATATATATATATATATATATATATATATATTTCAAAACTTGTTTAGAGGTTCATAAACAAAAGCTTTATAGTTCATTTTATTACATAGGTAGTTAAATAAAATTAACTTATACACATATTTTATGCATACACGAATGTATTTATATGAGTATAACAAAAATTATTAAGTATGCATAAAAAAGCAAAGTAACAAAATAAAATATTTAAATATGCATAGTTAAGAACAAGACGAAATATAACATGTTCAAAAACACATTTTAATAATTCAAGTACATAAGTTTTAAAACTATTTTCATTCAGTCTTTCATTTATTTTTCGCTCCTCCTCTTTCTTCTTTTCTCAAAAAGGTTCTCAAGAATATAAGTGCATCTAGTGTGTCATCTGACAGTCTAGATCTAATTTTATTGCCAATGTATGCAGCCGCAGAAAAACAACGTTCACAGTCAACGCTTGTTGGTAGAATAGTTAACAAGTTGCTATATGCTGCCTGTAAGTACGTTCCTCTATCTCCCCCTGAAATAAACATATTTATTTCTTTTTCAATATTTGACACCATATCGTCAGCAGCAGCTTGTGAAGTTTTGTTTGGGCTCTTGCATCTTTCTATCGCTTTGTATAACTTTTTATTTATCGAACAACACAAATCATCATTTATTTCCTCGACTAAGGATGAGTCGGAACTACAACTTTCGGGTATATCGTTTAATGTTTCATTTTTGTCTTTAAATTGCAAAATAAACTTTTGTAACTCATTTTTTATTGTTATTTCAATATTATTGTCAAAATTTGATTTCAGCTTAGGATTTTTCAAAAAATTCAGCAATGTTGAATAAATCGTTCTTCTTTCTTTAATTCTTTTGTAAAGAGACTTTTCCAGTTCTTGGCTTAATTTGCATTCAATTTGTGAAACTTCTTTGATCATAAAAGAAAGGGCAGCATCTGCTTTCCAAAGGTTCATTTCGCTTTGACATAAAGCTTCAACTGTTGCCTTTATAGGATTCAAAATATCTGTTATTTGTTTGATTAATTTGTATTCGTCATCCCTTATTGGTTGTTCCTTTAAATCGATTAAAGCCTTCTTTATGGGTATTTCTAGTTCATGAAATCGTTGACACATGTCGAACAGAGTGTTCCATCTAGTTTTGCAGTCTAATATAAGTTTAAGTTCTTTACCTTTCTCCTCTTTAACATATTTTTGCAAAACTTCGTTTTTAGTTGGCGACTTTCTAAAAAATTTTGAAATTTTTCTGACTTTTCCAATAACTGTTGAAATATGAAAACGATCAGTCAAATCAGTTTTAATTTCTCTAACAAAAAAATCCAAAGATTCAAACATTTCGTCGTCTTCTGAAGAAGATACTTCATTTACGACAAGATTTTCATGTGGTTTGTAAAACACATCTACAATAGCCAAGTGTATACCATGTGCAAGGCAAAGTTGTTGCTTTGGTGCAATAATTTTCCCAATTTTTTGCATTGTAGAGGCCCCATCTGTTGTAAAACCAACAATTTCATCTGAAAGTGAAACTCCAAAATCATTCAGGCGTTCCTCTAACAGTCGTATATAAATAACAGCAGTAGCAGACTTTTTTATTCTAACTAAACCCAAGTTAAACAACTTATCTGTTGAATGCAACATAATATTCATGTAACGTTTGTTTGCGGTGGAGGTCCATTCATCAAAAGTGATGCTAAATCTTAAGCCAGTATCTTTAATCTTGCTTATATCCTGAATTGTTTTTTGTTTACATTTTAAGAAGTAATCAAGAAACTTAGCTTTTATAGTTTCCTTAGATTTTGGAACCTCGAAGCCTCGAGACGTCAACGATTTGCGAAGTTCTGTTGATGTGATAAATACTGAAAACGGAAGGCCGTCAAGAGCAGTCATTCGGGCAATACATGAACCAATTGATTCCTCCATTAAAACTGCATAATTTGTTATTTTGGCTATTTTTGGCTTTGGCTCGTCGTTTATGTTTTTCTCCAATTGTATGCTATGGACCTGAAACAAAAAGAAAATTTAACATCTTGCTTATTTAATTTTTAACTGACTTACTTTTAGGTGCGTTATCAAACCTTTAGTTGATCCACCATTAGTTCTTAAAATTGTATTGCAAAGTTTGCATTTTGCATTTGCTGCACCAGTGGAATCAATTAGAAAATAAAACCACACGGAATTTTTGGATTTGCTTTTTGTTTTGTGCATTTCAAAAGACATGGTTTCTTTAATTTATTTTCTTCTATAATTATTTTCAGCACTTCTTACATTCAAATTTTTTTATAATTGTTTGACGCGCTTAAAAAGAACAACCAAGTTATATTTTTTTCTTTCGTTTTCAATGACAGTATTAACAGGGTGAAACAAATAAATATAAAAGACAAATATGGGGTTCCCACCGTGACTATCTGCTCATGGGGGAAAGTCATGATGAATTTATTTTTATAAAAAAGGTTAAAACAAAAACAAATTAGTAAACATTTTCGGGATTGACTAAATCCCGAAAATCCCGAGATTAAAAAATTAAAATCCCGGGATTCGGGATTCGCAGCATACAATTGGAGAAAAACATAAACGACGAGCCAAAGCCAAAAATAGCCAAAATAACAAATTATGCAGTTTTAATGGAGGAATCAATTGGTTCATGTATTGCCCGAATGACTGCTCTTGACGGCCTTCCGTTTTCAGTATTTATCACATCAACAGAACTTCGCAAATCGTTGACGTGTCGAGGCTTCGAGGTTCCAAAATCTAAGGAAACTATAAAAGCTAAGTTTCTTGATTACTTCTTAAAATGTAAACAAAAAACAATTCAGGATATAAGCAAGATTAAAGATACTGGCTTAAGATTTAGCATCACTTTTGATGAATGGACCTCCACCGCAAACAAACGTTACATGAATATTATGTTGCATTCAACAGATAAGTTGTTTAACTTGGGTTTAGTTAGAATAAAAAAGTCTGCTACTGCTGTTATTTATATACGACTGTTAGAGGAACGCCTGAATGATTTTGGAGTTTCACTTTCAGATGAAATTGTTGGTTTTACAACAGATGGGGCCTCTACAATGCAAAAAATTGGGAAAATTATTGCACCAAAGCAACAACTTTGCCTTGCACATGGTATACACTTGGCTATTGTAGATGTGTTTTACAAACCACATGAAAATCTTGTCGTAAATGAAGTATCTTCTTCAGAAGACGACGAAATGTTTGAATCTTTGGATTTTTTTGTTAGAGAAATTAAAACTGATTTGACTGATCGTTTTCATATTTCAACAGTTATTGGAAAAGTCAGAAAAATTTCAAAATTTTTTAGAAAGTCGCCAACTAAAAACGAAGTTTTGCAAAAATATGTTAAAGAGGAGAAAGGTAAAGAACTTAAACTTATATTAGACTGCAAAACTAGATGGAACACTCTGTTCGACATGTGTCAACGATTTCATGAACTAGAAATACCCATAAAGAAGGCTTTAATCGATTTAAAGGAACAACCAATAAGGGATGACGAATACAAATTAATCAAACAAATAACAGATATTTTGAATCCTATAAAGGCAACAGTTGAAGCTTTATGTCAAAGCGAAATGAACCTTTGGAAAGCAGATGCTGCCCTTTCTTTTATGATCAAAGAAGTTTCACAAATTGAATGCAAATTAAGCCAAGAACTGGAAAAGTCTCTTTACAAAAGAATTAAAGAAAGAATAACGATTTATTCAACATTGCTGAATTTTTTGAAAAATCCTAAGCTGAAATCAAATTTTGACAATAATATTGAAATAATAACAATAAAAAATGAGTTACAAAAGTTTATTTTGCAATTTAAAGACAAAAATGAAACATTAAACGATATACCCGAAAGTTGTAGTTCCGACTCATCCTTAGTCGAGGAAATAAATGATGATTTGTGTTGTTCGATAAATAAAAAGTTATACAAAGCGATAGAAAGATGCAAGAGCCCAAACAAAACTTCACAAGCTGCTGATGACGATATGGTGTCAAATATTGAAAAAGAAATAAATATGTTTATTTCAGGGGGAGATAGAGGAACGTACTTACAGGCAGCATATAGCAACTTGTTAACTATTCTACCAACAAGCGTTGACTGTGAACGTTGTTTTTCTGCGGCTGCATACATTGGCAATAAAATTAGATCTAGACTGTCAGATGACACACTAGATGCACTTATATTCTTGAGAACCTTTTTGAGAAAAGAAGAAAGAGGAGGAGCGAAAAATAAATGAAAGACTGAATGAAAATAGTTTTAAAACTTATGTACTTGAATTATTAAAATGTGTTTTTGAACATGTTATATTTCGTCTTGTTCTTAACTATGCATATTTAAATATTTTATTTTGTTACTTTGCTTTTTTATGCATACTTAATAATTTTTGTTATACTCATATAAATACATTCGTGTATGCATAAAATATGTGTATAAGTTAATTTTATTTAACTACCTATGTAATAAAATGAACTATAAAGCTTTTGTTTATGAACCTCTAAACAAGTTTTGAATATATATATATATATATATATATATATATATATATATATATATATATATATATATATATATATATATATATATATATATATATATGTATGTATATGAAAATCATGCATCTGTTATTTTTCTAAAAACCCCGAATCCCAAAAAATCCCGATAAATCCTGTTTTTGATAAAGTAAAAACTGTTGAAGAATTTAGTAAAGGTACGAGTGAAAGGGTATTGGCCTTAATAAATACATACATACATGCGTAGTAATCCGGATAATTCGCTAATCTGGATTGGAATCTGCAATCAATTATCCGGATTATCGAATTTTTACTGTACTGTGTTTTCTCGTGGAAAAACATGAAATGTGTCTGGCAACATTTCAACAAAGCTGTGAAATAAAGCAAATGTTCTTTATTTCATACGGAATTTTGACAGGTTCATAAATATATAAAAGAAACTGTTATGAAATTTTTATTTGACATATTGTTGTGACAATACTATTTTAAATGAAATTTATTTGTTGGTGGTCAAGCAATGTCTATATGCATTTCATTGGTGCTTTACCAAATCATCAGTAGACTTTAACCACAGTTTTGAAAAGCCAAAAACCTCTTATCTTATGCATATACTTCCGAAAACCATCTGAGAATGCACAATTTGTAAATTACAAACTATTTTCAAAAATCACAACAGAATAAGCATAGTAGGCCTTGAAACTCATACAAAACTAAACCAACAAATAAATTATATTCGATATGAATCTATTTTATTTTTCTACACCTTTATACAATCAAAACTGTGGTTAAAGTCTACTGATGATTTGGTAAAGCACCAATGAAATGTATATTGACATTGCTTGACCACCAACAAATAAACTTAATTTAAAATATATAAAAGAAATTAATAAAAACCAAACATAGACACCACACTTTATATGTCATATTTTCCAAGTGAAATAATTAATATTGCTCAACATTTTCCACAATTTCGAACAGAGTGCTAGGTTTAACCGGGAAAAAACGTCTGTAACGCAGGGCAACTCAACCCTTACACTCAGGAAACGAGTACCAATCGGATTTTTTACACATATTCACATACGCAACCCGAACAGTAACGAAATTCACATCAATGAGAGAAGAGAAAATAAAAATTTTATTCATAGACAACAACAAATGCATGATTAAATTTTCAACCCGCGTTGCCATCGTTCGATTTGTTGTATTCTTGGATGGATGAATTTATATATATTATGCTTCTTAGTAATTTTGTATGATCTAAAAATGGTTTTATAATATTTTATATCTTCATTGGAAGATAGTATTGTCTATAATAGAATTTTTTAATATAAGCCTTATGAAAATTTTCTACAGAGGAACATTTTTTTAAATCGAAAGAAATGTTATTATTTACTTAGCTGTGCGAGTATTTTAAAATTGTTGGTTCATTATTTTTACACCATTTACAGTTTTATTTCCGAATTTTCTTATCATATTTTAGAAAATTCTATTTATTTATTTTTCATTAGCTCATAGCTTATTTTATGCAGCAAAATTAATAATATTAAAATATTTCCCAATTTTAACATTAAATTCTATGTGTATAAAATTGAGGAAAGTACCTAATATTGCATTAATGTTGTTTTTTTTTTAATAAAAAACATACGACTTGCCTTGTCGAACTTTAACAGTCAATTAAATTAAATTTTTGTGTGCGCTTAGGAGGCCAAAAAATTATACTACATACAAGGGCTCACAGCGATAAGGCCGGTACTCTGTTTGAATTTTCGAAAAATGTTTAGCAAAATTGTTTTCAGAAAAATTTCACGTGTTTTTCACGAGTAAAAACAGAGTAGATACTAGTTTACCAAATTTTTCCACGCATATGCCGACTAAATATTTTTTATATGGGCTTTGAAAGCATTTCGGTCGAAACTTTGAATAGAATATAGGCTATAAAAACAAAAATCAATTTCACTCATTGTATAAAAGCGAAAGTATTCGTAAAATAAGAAATATTTTTATTCCTATAAATATTTTGAATTTTTTATTTTTATTTTCTTTTTTCCGAGACTCTATATCTCAGAAGTTACTTTGCCGATTATTATTATTTAGATTTTTTAATTAGCTTCTCTAATGTATCTATCACCTATTACTAATATTTTACGAATTATATTGCTAGAAGTACGAGTTTCAACGTCTAGTAAAGTCCTTATATAGAATTTTTTCAAAATTACAAACATTTTAATAGATGAATTCACTTGAAAGCAAATTTTTTGATTTGTAAGTCTTTTTTATAATATATGTCTTTTCTCTTAATTAAAAGTAAGAACCAAAATGTTTTGATTCCACTTACATATTTAGATTTTTTTACTCCTCTGTTATAATTTCCTGGATTTAGTCTTTTAAATATTTCGTTCAAATTTAATATTTAGATCACGTTATTTTTAAACAGAAACAACGGAACACAATATTTTTAAGTCAGATAAAATGGCAATATATAAGTAAAAATATTCCAACATAATGTACATTAATAAATTCGGAAAAAAATGAAAAATATTTTGGGCCTTATAAATATCGCGTGGAGTGTATAATTTATTCACTATAAGGAATTTCGTCTGTATTAATTAAATGTAAGAAATACATATTAATTAAAACTTTATTTCAATATTTCATGTCATATTATTTTTGGCATAAAAAGTCGTCGAAATTACGTCATGTCTGGCTACATTATTTGTACGCAGTTGTTTAAAAAAACAGTCACTAATATCCCTGACAGACATAGGATTTGTATACCATGATATAAATACTATGGTTTTTGATACTACTTTGGCATGACAGACATGTGGTATATATACTAACATTTTTGTTTTTATTTTCGTGTAATAAAAAAAAAATGGAAAAAGAAAAACTTTTTAGCATAATTGTTAATAATAACAACAAAATTGCATATTTTAAGCGAAAAAAGAAACTGTGTTTTCGCTATTCGTTAATTATGTACAATCGCCTTAAAAGAAGAATATGCTTTTTTCATTCTAAAATAATAAAAAAGAAGTACAGGCGTTTTTGGACACGTGTAAGTCTTTATGGTTTATAAATCCATTATAACTATACATATTCATGGACATTTTTCTTAATTAGGTTGAGGCGTCGAACTTCTCGAAAATAGAAGTGGCGAAATTGGACGATGACTCATTCCCAATGCAATTGAACAAAGCTAAAGGCTTTAAAATGGGTTAATATATTGGTATACTACGTATATTTTCGTAGTATTGAAACAAGGATATAAACCACTTTATTTTGTGGTTTAATTGTAGTATAGGTTGACACACATGTAGTATAGAATACTAATGTGGTATAGAAATCCTATGTCTGTCAGCGGTATAACACATGAAAAATGCACAAATACATTATACTTAAATATTTTCTCCCATTGAGAACCCCTGCTGTAACGTAAGATTTTTTGTTTCAATGTTTAAGACGTATGAGTAATAACGATTCTATACAAACAAATATTAATCATACGCAGCCGTGAAGTGACAGAATTCAATTTCGTTTGGGAACAAAATTGATTCTGTAGTTTCGTTGGTGAAAAAAAATAAAAATCATAATAAAAAATGTATACCCGAATAATTATTTTCTTTATACCTCGAATAGAACTTTAAATTAATCCGCCTTATTCCGTAACTACTTGTCAACGTCACGTCTAGGAAATATCAAAAATAGGGCAGCTACATTCTGGTTGTGGGCAACAACTGATTCTTGCTAACAGCCTCTGACTATTCTCCAAGGACTAAAGAATAATAAGAGGAAAAAGAATATTCAGATGCCTTATATTTGATATTGTCTTGACGTTACGTTGACAAATAGTTACAGAATAAGGATCAATATTTTTATAATAAGGAACTTCGTTCCTATCCGGTGTCCCACGACACCACACATATTTTTTGTGAATTGGTGGATGTATTTTTAGTATTCACTGAAAATGTTTGTGCTACATGCTACAATACTATATAGTAGTCAACTATGTTTTTTTCCACAAAAAAACCAGTTCGAGTATATGAAACCTGGTCACCTTATACTGATTTGTTCGTCGGCGTAAGAAATAGAAATAAACCTATCACAAAGTTCGTTGTGCATGACGTATTTCATCCAACGTACTACCTATTGTGTGCAGTTTTATTTACTTAAATATGTTTTATTTCCAACGACGAATATTCACAACGAAAAATTCGTCATTCGTCCCAGTTGTGTTTATAGCATAATTGTGAACTTATAGCTTAATGAAATAGGGCCCTGATTAATTGTGTGAGTTTTAAATCCATTAGTTTTGACAAATAGTCGCAATTGTATTATTATACCCTTCACAAAAAAGTGAAAGTGTATATATAGGTTTGTCATTCCGTGTGTAATTTCTTCGATATCAACATGGGACCCCATAAAGTATATATATTCTGGATCCTTATGAATAGCGATGACGATTGAGCGATGTCCGTCTGTCTGTACGTGAAATCGGATTTCCCAACCCCCCCGAAGAGCTAGTTCTTGGACCGTTGGATTGGAAATGAACTTAAATAGAGTGGTATTGAAATTCAGAAAGATCAGAAGTATGGGAAGCTTACACCTATTTCTCGACGCAAAATTTATACCAAAAATCAATTATTTTTTTTAATGTTTGTAAATTAAACCTATTTCGTGCTTCGGGAAGCCTCAATGGTCTATTAAAAACTAAACGGCCTATTCCGTATATTGTAGTACATGTAGTGACTAAAATTGTTAAAACTGTTAAGTTTTTCTTTAACAAAACCTCTTTATACGTCATGAAGATTCGCATTGGCCAAAAAAAAGATTTTTTAATTAAAATTTCGATTCCAGTGGTGGGAAATTGCATTTTTTTTATACGTGAAAGTAATCAAACAGGCAACTGATGTTGTTTTATTTTTGCTAACTAAAACTGTTTTATAATTTAGGAAGAACAAAATTGGTATCAAAAATTCAAAAATAAAAAATAAAATTCGAATCCAGGGATGGACAAGTGTATTATTTAATAGTACATGAAAGTGACAAAAATGGTTAAAAATTTGAAAATTTTCTTAAATAATACTACTTTATACCTCATGAAGAGTTGCATTGGTAAAAAATAAAAATTCGCTTCCAGAGTTGGAAAATCGTTATATATTTGGTACATAAAAGTACCCACATAAATTTCAAATTTTGTGTTTTTAGTGAATTAAACCTATTTTATATTTCAGAAAAAAATAAATTAGTATCAAGAAATTAAAAATTCGGTTCCAGGGTTGGAAAATCGAAATTTTTGGTACGTACATTTGGTACCCACATAAATTCCCAATTTTGGTTTTTTTCAGTGAATTAAACATACTTTATACTTCGCTAAGAATTAAATTGGTATTAAAAATTTTTAAATTAAGAATTCAGTTCCGGGGTTGGAAAATCGAAATTTTTTGGTACATAAAAGTAACCATAGAAGTTCCCAATTTTTGTTTTTTTAGTTAATTAAACATATTTTATGTTTCGCTAAGGATTAAATTGGTATTAAACATTTTAAAAACTAAAAATTCGGTTCCAGGGTTGGAAAATCAACATTTTCTGATTCATTAAAGTAACCATATAATTTGCTATTTTTGATTTTTATCATGAATTATACCTACTTTATATATCAGGAAGAAAAAATTGGTTTTAAAAGCCAAAATAATCTAAAAGACGATTCTACGGTTGGACAATTAGAACTTTTTGAAGTACATGAAACGGATTTTTTCTTTTTGTTTGTAAATTAAACATATTTAATATTTTTGAAAGACGTCCAGAGGTATTAGAAATAGCTTCCTAGCCGAAAAATTTAAACGAAAAGAATTACATCTGTGAAGGGTATTTAAGATTCGGCACAGCCGAATATAGCACTTTTACTTGTTTTTTTTTACTTTTTAAACTCGAAAACTGCAACGGTACACCAATAGCTGGTAATATATATTGTTATTGGTCGAAGCAGCCCAAGCACCCTGTTACAATAGAGTTTTAACATAAATTTTAAAGTTATGAAAGAACAAAGTATTTATTCAGATAAACTTGTTGATGTTGAAATTCCTATAATAAAGTTAGGGTAATTTTTAAGTAACACAAATAAAAATATAAACATTTTTTTAGTACGGAATGGGAGCAAGTTTCAGTGATTATTCACACACGAGTTCTGACACCATTTTCTTTTAACAGTGGCCTTAAATGTACCACTTTTGCGCCTGGAAAATATCTTATGTACCAAAAATATTTCGATTTTCCAACTCTGGAAGCGAATTTTAATTTCTTTACCAATGCAATTCTTAGTGAGGTGTAACATAGTTTTATTTGACAAAAAAATTAAAAATAAATGAAATTTATTTGTTGGTGGTTAAGCAATGTCTATATGCATTTCATTGGTGCTTTACCAAATCATCAGTAGACTTCAACCACAGTTTTGAAAAGTTAAAAACCTCTTATCTTATGCATATGCTTCTGAAAACCATCTGAGAATTCACAATTTGTAAATTACAAACTATTTAAAAAAATCACAACAGAATAAGC
The DNA here is from genome assembly GCA_951800035.1 of Linnaemya tessellans. Classification (NCBI taxonomy): domain Eukaryota; kingdom Metazoa; phylum Arthropoda; class Insecta; order Diptera; family Tachinidae; genus Linnaemya; species Linnaemya tessellans. Next base: position 75,220,197 of record OX637535.1, read on the forward strand.
ATAGTAGGCCTTGAAACTCATACAAAACTAAACCAACAAACAAATTATATTCGATATGAATCTATTTTATTTTTCTACACCTTAATACAATCAGAAATCCATTGGATAACAAGAAAAGTATTTATAAGGCAAAATGAAAAATAAAATCTAAATCAAACTGTTATGAAATTTTTATTTGACACATTGTTGTCACAATATGTACTATTATATATAAATGAAATTTATTTGTTGGTGGTTAAGCAATGTCTATATGCATTTCATTGGTGCTTTACCAAATCATCAGTAGACTTTAACCACGGTTTTGAAAAGTTCAAAACCTCTTATCTGAGAATTCACAATTTTTCTTGTTATCCATGCAATTCTTGTTATCCATGGATTTCTGATTGTATAAAGGTGTAGAAAAATAAAATAGATTCAATTTTAATTTTTTTTACCAATGCAACTCTTAATGAGGTATGAAAAAGTTTTATTTAAGAAAAACTTAATATTTGTAACCATTTTGGTCACTTTCATGTACTACAAAATATTGCAGTTATCCAACTCTGGAATCTAAATTTTGATTTTTTTTAATTTTTGATACCAATTTAGTTTTTCCTGAACGAAAACATAGTTTTAATTAGTAAAAAACCGAAGTTAGTTGCCTCTTTGGTTACTTTTATGCATAAAAAAAATTAAATTTCCCAGCCCTGGAAGCGAAATTTTAATTTTTTTTACCAATGCTAGTCTTCATTAGGTATAAAGTCGTTTTATTTAAGAAAAACTTAAAATTTGCGATCATTCTAGTCATTTTCATGTACTACAATATATTCCATGTACCAAAAGAACGTTCAACTTCCCAACCCTGGAAGTGAAATTTAATTTTGTTTTTGTTTTTTTTTTACCAATGCAACTCTTCATGAGTTATAAAGTAGTGTTATTTAAGAAAAATTACAATTTTAAATCATTTTTGTCACCTTCATGAACTATAAAATATTGCACATGTCCAACCCTGGAATCGAAACTTAGATTTCTTTTAATTTTTTATACCAATTTTGTTTATCCTATCATCTTGCTTATTTAATTTTTAACTGACTTACTTTTAGGTGCGTTATCAAACCTTTAGTTGATCCACCATTAGTTCTTAAAATTTTATTGCAAAGTTTGCATTTTGCATTTGCTGCACCAGTGGAATCAATTAGAAAATAAAACCACACGGAATTTTTGGATTTGCTTTTTGTTTTGTGCATTTCAAAAGACATGGTTTCTTTAATTTATTTTCTTCTATAATTATTTTCAGCACTTCTTACATTCAAATTTTTTTATAATTGTTTGACGCGCTTAAAAAGAACAACCAAGTTATATTTTTTTCTTTCGTTTTCAATGACAGTATTAACAGGGTGTAACAAATAAATATAAAAGACAAATATGGGGTTCCCACCGTGACTATCTGCTCATGGGGGAAAGTCATGATGAATTTATTTTTATAAAAAAGGTTAAAACAAAAACAAATTAGTAAACATTTTCGGGATTGACTAAATCCCGAAAATCCCGAGATTAAAAAATTAAAATCCCGGGATTCGGGATTCGCTGAATCCCGAAAATCCCGGGATTTACGGGATCGGGATTGGCATATCTAATCAATACTAAACTAAAAACGCGTGTGCTAACATACTCATATCACACTATTCTAACTGTATTTTTCAAAGCATGCTGTGAATTGAATAAAAAAAATAAATAAAAACTGGTTAAATTCTTCTGGTTTCTTGACCTCTTTTTAATTATTATTGTTTTCTGATATTTTTAAGCTTAAGATCTCTTTATTTTAGTTTAATTTTTAATTTCAATATTTCGTCACTGCTTTGTGTGACTTCTTCAGGAAATTAATTATTTTATTTGATATGAAAAAATATTTTGTTTGTGAAACAAAATTATTTGTCAACAAAATACAAAAAGATTCAAACAAATTTTAAATAAATTTACAATATATGAACAATAATAAAATATTTAAACCTATACATGCATATACATATATTTAAAAAACACTTATAAAAAACAATTTTTAAATCATATATACATACATACGTATACATACACATATACACACATACATACATATGCATACATACACATACATAAACATAAATACATACTGCAGGCGCGCCCACTCACGCTTAACACTTTTTTCGATTTTATCAGACCATTCTGATGACAAATTTCTCAAACTTTGGCGACGATCAGCCTTCACAATCGTGGCCAGGACTCTTTTTTTATCACGAGCTGTTATTACCGATGTTCGGCCTCTACTTGCGATATTATTTTCAATATTGCCATTTTTCTTAAAATTTTTTACTATTCCTTGAACGGACGACTTAGCCAGATTTAATTGCTTGGCTATTTCACCAAAAGTGTTTCCAGATTTATAATAATTTAGAAACAAACTTCTTATTTCTTTGAAAATCGGCTTACCACGCGCCATCGTTGGTAAACTTTGAATAATTTGAAGCAATAACACACTTCTGACATTCTGCATTCCATAACTGTTTCTACTTTTGCTTTTCTTTTGATCT
>OX637535.1:75227742-75232742 GCA_951800035.1 Linnaemya tessellans
TGGCATTGTACATCAGAAAACTTGCCCATATACTCCGGAACAAAATGGTGTCGCGGAGAGGATAAATCGAACTATTATAGAGAGAGTTAGATGTATGCTTATTGATAGCAATTTAGAACAAAAATTTTGGGCTGAAGCAGCGAACACAGCTTGTTTTTTGATGAACAGGACACCGTGTAGAGATCAAGATTGTACTCCTGAAGAAAAATGGATTGGTCGGCGACCAAATTTGAAATTTATAAAAGTTTTTGGTTGTCCTGCTCTTGTACATATACCAAAAGAAAAACGTCATAAGCTAGATTAAAAATCAATAGAATGTATAATGGTGGGATATAGTTTAGAAAGCAAGGCCTACAGATTATTTAATCCGCAAACCGAGCAGATTTTGATAAGTCATGATGTAGTATTTTTTTAAGAAAAGATAGTGAATCTTAAAAAGGTTAATAAATATGTTTGGTCGGAATTGTTTAGTGATGAAGAAATTTTAAATTCTGGGGAGAGTAATGACTATGGTGAATTGACATCTGAAGTTTTTGAGCAGCAAGTTAACAACGGATGCAGTGTATTGCCAATTGAAGAATCTGATCAACGAATTGAAGACCCTGAAAGCAGCAGTGATATTTCGTATAATTCAGAAGACTGGTCATTAGCTTTATCACCATCAAATAATCAAATTCATGATGAATGGGTTCCAGGATCTTACGAATTGAAAAATTTAAAGATGAATGAAGTAGTTCGACGATCAGAAAGAATCGCAAACAAAACATCGCATTCTCACAATTTTTGTGCAATGCAGTTTATTACTGAGGAACCGGCAAATGTTCAAGAGGCTATGTTGTCAGAAAAGTCAACAGAGTGGAAAATTGCAATGAAGAGTGAATATGATTCTCTAATTGCTAACAACACATGGGTGTTGACAAAACTTCCAAAAGGAAAGAAAGCGATAAAATCCAAATGGGTTTTCAAATTAAAGCAAGTTGAAAATGGTTCTCAACCTAAATTGAAAGCGAGATTGGTAGCAAAAGGTTTATCACAGCGTCCAGGTATAGATTTTAATGAAACTTTTGCTCCAGTGGTAAGATACGAGTCAATTAGATTTTTATTGGCTTTGGCTGTTAAATTCGATTTAAAAATACATCAAATGGATGTAGTAACCGCATATTTAAACGGAACTTTAAATGAAGAGGTTTTCATGGAACAACCCGAAATGTTTGATGATGGCTCTGGTAAAGTTTGTAAATTAAAGAAGTCAATTTATGGTCTCAAACAATCTGGCAGAGTGTGGAACCAGACAATTAATAAAGTTTTCCTTGAAATGGGACTCGTGAGAAGTGAAGTAGATCAGTGTATTTACTACAAAGTGACCGAAGGCCAGATAATATACGTCGCTTTATATGTTGATGACGTTTTATTATTATCAAATGATCTGGCATGTATCCAATCACTGAAAAGTACACTCGCATCTAAATTTAAAATGAAAGATGTGGGTGAAATATCATCTTTTCTTGGTATGAAGATAAGTATGAATGATTGCAATCCAGTTTCAACGCCTATTGATTACAATCAGAAGTTGACTGCAAACATGATTCCTACAGATGAACAAGGTAAACAGGTGTCAAAGATACCATATATGGAAGCTATAGGGTGCTTGTTATTTGCTGCACAAATCTCAAGACCAGATATATGTTATGCAGTAAATCTTTTAAGTAGATTTAGTTCGAATCCTGGAAAACCTCACTGGGAAGCCGTTAAGAGGGTAATGAGATACCTGAAAGGGAACGATAAGTAAAGGTGTCATATATAAAAAACAAGCAAATGATGAAATAAAAGGTTTTTGTGATGCTGATTGGGCCGGAGACGTAGACGATCGTAGATCAACAACTGGCTACGTTTTTATTTTTCAATCGGGTGCAATAGCATGGGCTACAAAAAGGCAAAAGACAGTAGAACTATCTTCTACTGAAGCTGAATTCATGTCCATGACTGCTGCAATTCAAGAATCGATTTGGTTGAAACGTTTGGAAACTGAAATAAACCCCGACAGCAAACGAAGCATGACTATATTTTGTGATAATAAAGGAGCTATACAAGTAGCTTTAAATAACAACTATTCAAACCGAACAAAGCATGTGGACATCAAAGCAAAATTTATCCAACAAAAAATCGAAGACAAGGAAATTGTACTGAAGTATCTGAACACAAACGAGATGATAGCTGATGTTTTAACTAAAGCAGTAACCCCACAGAAGATGAAGTTCTTTGCAGACCACTTTGGTCTTCTTTAAGATTGTTGTTATTTTTTTTTAAATCATTAACTAAATCATTTAAATTTATGTATATTTATTTATTTTAATTAAGATTTGGAAATTAATCATTCTGGGAGAGTGTTGAATTTGGAATGATAATTTTCACTTTAATATTAATCTACAGGCAATGTTTATTTATATATTTTTATTGTAACGACGTTGCCTTTGATATTGTAAGTTTTCATAATTTTTTCAATATTAATTAGTTCTTAAATAAAACTCAAATTAACAGTGTTTATATATATATATATATATATATATATATATATATATATGTTTATGTATGTGTATGTATGCATATGTATGTATGTGTGTATATGTGTATGTGTGTATGTATATATGTATATACGTATGTATGTATATATGATTTAAAAATTGTTTTTTATAAATGTTTTTTAAATATATGTATATGCATGTATAGGTTTAAATATTTTATTATTGTTCATATATTGTAAATTTATTTAAAATTTGTTTGAATTTTGTTTCACAAACAAAATATTTTTTCATATCAAATAAAATAATTAATTTCCTGAAGAAGTCACACAAAGGAGTGACGAAATATTGAAATTAAAAATTAAACTAAAATAAAGAGACCTTAAACTTAAAAATATCAGAATACAATAATAATTAAAAAGAGTTCAAGAAACCAGAAGAATTTAACAATTTCAAGAGCACACAATAACTTTAAAGAAAAAGGAAAGGACATGAGCTACAGCAGATTTAAAAAGAATAATCAAGTCAGAGGACTTATTAATAGATTCAAGACTATGAGGGATGAAATTCTTAGGACCAAATCAACTATAACATTTTTGATACGTTGCAGAAATGCAGGCATCATTCCAAAATTCATTTCAAGCTCAACAAGGAATATATCAAGTATTTTCAATGTGGAGCAAGTTCCGGCAGTACAGAGGATAATTTATAGGTATACAAATGACATATGTACATAACAAAATTTTGAAATATGCATTAAAACAAAAACATGAACTATTGAAACATTTTCAAAGTGAGATAAATGTAGTTAAAATAAATTTGAGTAGACATCTTACTAGAAGAGAATTTGAAGATTTTTTACAATATGAAGATAGGTTAAATGAAAAGATAAATGAAAAGATAAAAAGAATTCATAAGAAGAAATTCGATTGTTTAAGGAATTTACAAAGAGAGGAACTAGGAATAAAATTTAATAACAAATTGTTTATAAATAAAACTAGTTATGATATACCAATAGATGTTCAGTGGACTCTTTCATTAGGTCCTAAACACGCATTACCTACTAAAAGAGAAGAATTTCCAATATTAAAAATGTTAGCAGATGGGGAAGATCTAGTTCAAACTAAAACTGATAGTGAAGAACAAGAAATATCTAGAAATAGGTTAACATCATTTATTGATAATCATATGAATAAAATAAGATTATAAAATAGAGATAAATATATGTTAGACAAAGTAAGGGAAACAGAAATATTTTTAAAGAGAAATAGGAATATATTAATTTTAAAAGCTGATAAAGGTAATGCAACAGTAGCTATTGAAAAACAAGATTATAATATACGTATTAATAATATTATAGGAGATACTTCAAAATATTCCTTGCTAAATAGAGACCCAACGAACAAATTAATGAAAGTTAACAATAAGATTGTTGATGAGCTTTACAGAAATAAGATTATTACAGATATAGAAAAGTATATGCTTAAGACTAATATTGCAGTAGCACCTAGATTATATGGTTTGCCGAAAATACATAAAGATCAGTTCCCATTGAGACCAATTTGTTGTTATGTTGTCACCATCATATCATTTATGTAAATATATTATAGATATTTTAAAAAAAATTACTGAAAATTCAGTATATAATGTTAAAGATGGGTTAGAATTTAAAAACAGATTATTAAATCTAGAAATAGGTAGTGATGAAAGATTAGTTTCATTTGATGTAGTATCTTTATTTCTCAGTATACCCGTTGATTTAGCAATAAGTACTATTGAGGAGAAATGGGATATAATAGAGATATACTAAAATAGATAAATGCTTATTCTTACGCATATTGAGATTTTGTATAGAAGATAACAGATATTTTCAATATGATGGAAAAATATGTTTACAACAACAAGGTTTACCAATGGGATCTCCAGCTTCTCCTATAGTGGCTGATATTGTTATGGAGAGATTACTTGAAAGTTGTATTGGAAGTGTAGCCTTAAAACCTAGGATAATGACTAAATATGTAGACGATTTATTTTGCATAATTTCTGAAGGTAGAACAGATATATATTGATGGCATTAAATGAGTTTAAAAGTTGTATTAAATTTACTATGGAAAAAGAAAGTAACTGTATGATTTCATATTTAGATAATTTAATAATTAGAAAGAATAGAAATTTATTAATAGATTGGTACCAGAAACCAACATCTTCAGGAAGAATTATTAATTATTATTCGAAACATAATAAAAAAGTTATTATTAATACAGCTAAAAATTTTGTGGATAAAGTTTTAACAATTAGTGACAGCAGATTTCATAGAAAAAATAAAAATAAAATTAAAAATATATTAAGGAATAATGATTTTCCAGCTTGGCTAATATATAGATTAATAAATCAATATGGATTAAGAAATAGTAACATAAATAGAAATGTAAATGAACCAAAAATTTACAAATCTTTAACTTATGTATCTGGAATATCAGA